>MU227446.1:742304-783101 GCA_018584345.1 Thuja plicata
CCCACCACCGTCCCCCCGCTGTCCCGAAATTGAGGCCCTTTGTCCCCCCCGTCCCGGAAACTCGTCCCGACGTCTCAACGTACCCCAACGCCGGTGTTACACTCTTATCCACTAATTTTAAAATTTTAACTATTATGCACTATTATAAATTGCCCTAAAACGGGGAAGCAGGGATCCCTATAGTTTATAATTATGATTGACTATTTTTCTTTGATTGGTAACATTTTGTATTTTCATTGATAATAAAAAGAGGATTACATCAGTATGCCACTTCCAAGTTGGCTATCATATTACAAACATTTTTCATCCCTGCCCCACACCCCTATATGGACGTAAAAACGTGTAAAGGGCATTAACACCCAACAAAAAACAAAAAGAACGTCCAACACACAAGATCCCCAAAAAAACATACGACTGCCCCAGAAATGGCCCCGTCCACCTGCAACAACCCTTTGTGCTTAATCTTTGAACCACTCAGCCGCCTCCTCCCTCGAGAAGTTGGGGATGGTTCGGTCATCCTGAACTAACCGTGGCTTGCCCTTCGAGCTGGCACCCTGGCGACTCATGCTGCCCTTCTCACTTATGCCCACCTCTTTCTACTCCATCCTCTCGAGCTGGTGGTGCAGCTGTTGCCCTGGTGCTAACACACTCTTCCGGGGCGTCGACTTCATAAAACCCCTCTTTTCCACCTCCTGCACCCAGATATGTTCCTGCAAGAACGCCACAATCTTTTTCCATCCTTTCTCCGCCTTTGGTATATGCACTCCTTGCGGGTTCGCCGAAGACCAGACTATCAAAGGTTGGACTGATGTATCTCCTCCCCTGATTAGCCTCCATGGCTCTTGTCCCATCTCCAACCCTTCCCCCAACACTGCTCTGTCCACAATTTCCTCGAAGCTCAGTAGCCATTGCGGGTCAACACTTGAAGCCACCACTCTTCTGACTTCCTCCTTGGTTTCTCCCACTAACAATGCCAACGCCACAAAGAGCGAAGCTACATCCAAATTGGAGCGTCTCCTCCAGTAGGAGTCCATATACTCCACTCCAAGCATTTGTTGTATGCCGTCCATGAACTCTGCATCTTCAAACATAAAAATGTTTCTCAGACGCCTCGCTGTGATCTTCCCCTCATACGATTGCGTCTGGCTGTCTGATTCAAGCACAAAATTCGCCTCCATCTCCTCCTTCTTGCTGAAAACCTTATGAATTGATCGCTCTTTTCCGCTTTGATATCCCACCCTTCGAACAATCTGGAAGGGTCTGCTTCGCGGGGTGCCAATAAATCTTTGCACTTGCTGTCACGTGCCAGGCCATGAACTATCTGAGTGTCGTCGGGTTTAATTGCTAATCCTCCATTAGTCGGTTAATATGTTTTAATTGGGGTGTGCGTAATGTATCCCTCTTTTTATTCCATGTCAAGACCTCTAAGGTCTTCGTAAATTTCATATTGAGGCCCTTGTGCAGCATTCACACCCATATTGGCCAGCTTGTCTGCCACTTTATTAGCCTCTCTGTAGACGTGGGAAACCTTAAAGTCCTCGTACTCCTGTAAAAGACACTTGATTTGCTTGATGTGTTTGTTGAGATGCCACGCTACCAGTTTTCCTCTCGATATCCCATTAGTGATTATCTCTGAGTCCCCTTCAAGGTGCACTCTGCGGATTCCCAATTTGGCTCCTAATACTAAAGCCTCTTTGGCCGCAACACATTCAGCCACATTATTCGTACCATCCTTCAGTTGTTTGGCCACAAAAGCAAGGATGTTGCCTTGATGATCTCTTGCTATACAACCGCATACAAATACCCCCGGGTTGCCCCGAGCTGCTCCATCAGAGTTAATTTTCACCCATCCTTCCTCTGGTGGTTGCCAAGATGTCTCTTTTCTTTTCTGCTTAGGGTTAACCCTTGAAGACCCGTTAACGGGCATAATTATGATTGACTATTAATATATATATTAATAGTTATATAATAAATTAAAAATTAAAAATAATGTAAAATATATAATATATATATTTATTTTTAATATATAATTAATATATTCAAATATATATATATATATACATATACATATATGTTTTTTAAATTATAATTACTATATTTAATTTCTTCATTAGCATTGGTCTCCACCCAAAATAGTAGTTGCCAAAATGAGTGGCTTGCTAATCTTTTACTTCAACTAAACAAATGTCTTTTGTTGAATTCTACCCCTTATACATGGCTTACCAATTGCTATTATGGAATATAAAGCATTGCAACTGTGGAATATGATTTGATAAGCTTTCTCAAATATTGAACTACCCCTACAAAACTCCTTGCTTCAATCACAACGAAAATCTTGGAACACTTCAAAATGGTTTGTACTTTTAATAAATTCCATTTTTGATAAATTCCTAACAGCAGCTAGATTGTTGTTTGATAAATTTTGATCTCAGTTACTTCATAGACTTAGCTAATAGTTGATCTCAGACGTCAACAGCTATTTGGTGATTGCCTTCTTTAAAAGTCTGATAGGTCTTGATCTTTCTTACTTGATAGACTTAGCTAATATTTAATCTCAGACTCAGACAGCTATTTGGTGACTGCCCTCTTAAAAAGTTAACTGAATATTTACCTTTGTAATCATCAATATGAATATAAACAAAAAAATCTATTTTCTACAATTCAATTTTGATCTTAGGTACTTCATAGACTTGGCTAATATTTGATCTCACACTTAGGCAACCGCTTGTGAGTGTAATTGGAGTGTTTTTTAACACATACATTCCAAGAAACGCAACCGTCTAACACAAAAACGGATAAATGACTTGGTGTTTGTTCACTACAACCTCTGCTTGAAGCTAAAGAAAGCTCAAGGTAGGAGTTCTAATAACTTGCACTCAATGGAAGTTGTATTCGTTGGGTTTTCCACTTGTAGGAAAAGACTAATTACTACGTGGACAAAAGGAGGAACTATTGAGGAAGACCTTGACGAGATTGATCTAGACTATGAGTGGATTGCTGCACCTGCTGATGATGATGTTGATGATTATGTTATTGAGCTAAATGATTTGGAAGTCGTGGAAGAAGCCAGCCTTCCGACTCATATTGTTGCAGGAGTTAGGGTAGGCACTTTCTGAGGAGAAGCATCATCAAGGCCTCATGCCCCCTAGCATGCCATTGGCTACATTTGAATTTTTGATTTTTTGTACTTAGTTTATAGGTCGACTTTGTACAAAGTCCAAACTATATTGTAATTGACATTTTGACATCTGTCTCCATTATGATATTGTGGTATGTTTTGTGCAATGTAATCAGCAATGTGAATATAAACAATGAAAATCTATTTTCTACAATTAATGGATTAAACTCTATATTTTATTTGCTCTCAATATATCTATATGTTGTGGAAATGCCCTTTAATATATAAAAAAGTAGTTTTTGACTTTTTTCTTTAATTTTTTACATTTTTTTGTAAACCCATTTTTTTTTCAGATTATTTGCCGATTTTTTCAAACAATCCTACACCTCTAGTTTGTCAATTTATTCCCAAAATGATTTTTGTTTCTATGAATTATGAAGAAGAATATTAACATGAAAATTGTAGGTTCTTGGCCAAGGCGCACAACCTTAGGGCAAGATACAAAGGACTTGCAAGCTGAGACACACTGCCTTAGGGCAAGATACATATCTGCACAAAACTGCCAAGGACTCACTGTCTTCTAGTGGGATACAAGAATATTGTGAATCAAAAACAACAAGCCTTTTGCAAGTCTCCAAGCAAGAAGCATCCTTGAATCCCTGTCTTTAGCGACCAACTTCATGGCAAACACCATACACATATTTGCTCTCTCAAATACTGATAAACTGAATGATATTATTATGAAGGCACATAATCAAATCGATGTTTGCACTTCTCTTCAACTTGTATTCTCACAACTCATTCCACACATCTTCCACACTTCAACATGCTGAAATGATCTATATATATTAACTTCATTAATAAAACCCTTAATTAGGTCAGCCAAAACAAAACAAACATAATTCCAATCAAGTCGGCCACCAAATACAATTGTGGTGATTGTGCTCCACTCCAATATATAAAGGGGACCCAAAAACATCATAGCACATCGTTCTAAAAATCTTCAAACGGTTTGCATGCAACAACACATCCCCCAAAGTTTGCATCACATGCAACGTGTAGATAAACAATGTAGCACATAACTAGTTGGCTCAAAAAACATAATTTAATGCGGATCTTCACATGGGCACAGTAAGACCCAAATCAACATCATAACTCAACTTCCAACACAAGTTCGGACCAAAGGAATATGATCCAAACAGTTAAACCGAGTCGGCCAGAGACCAACACAAATGACATTGTCGAGAAAAGATCACAACTCTTCTTGCGGAGCAAACTACCAACTAAAAACTGAACTGAGATACTGCATGAACAATCCAAACCTGTCCTCCAAACTGCAAAGCAAGAAGAATCACTGTAGAGCAATGTAGAGCATTCTCTAGACCACTCATAACAAACAGTCATACTGTCAGCAAACTGCAACTACCAACCACATCAAATAAAATTTTGAGGCCCTGAAAACATAAGATTGCAACAGCCACATAATATAAGCATTATATCCAGAATCTGTCACAGGGTTCGCCGAATTTCGGCTTCAAGTTCGAAATTCGGAGAACTTAAAAAATTTGCATGATATTCATTAAAATTTGTGCAGAAGAAGGGCGACTTAAGTTTTATTTAAAAAATGTTTTATCAAGCATTTTTTAGGGTTATTTTGATAATTTCTTTTCAGATTTTTTCGGTCGCTGGTGGCTAGGGTACGATGATTTCTTATGTCAGTGTGATAGAGGACCAAGGTATTTCATGGCTCAAAAATCTGTTGAAGAGGGCGCGGAAATTATTTCAATAAATCTGCATTGTCCTCTGTTTGCCCTCCGTTTCGACCTGCATTGCTGAATTTTCATCTCGATACCTGTTCGCTAGTAGATTCTGCCCTCGTTTAGGTCTTTCTTAAAGTTTTGTTTATACAATGATTTTTACATTTTATTATCTTATTTATATAAAATTTACATTAAAATTTATATTTGATTTATTTAAATCTACTACTATTCTAATTTACTTATTAATCATATATTTTTTAAATAGATTAAAATTTATGTATTTTATTTGTTTTTAAAGTTAAAAATAGAAGAATTCTATTGTTGTTTAGCATTGTGTAAAAAGAATTTAATGATTGTTTTATTTTATTTCTTTTGAAA
Organism: Thuja plicata; assembly: GCA_018584345.1. Classification (NCBI taxonomy): domain Eukaryota; kingdom Viridiplantae; phylum Streptophyta; class Pinopsida; order Cupressales; family Cupressaceae; genus Thuja; species Thuja plicata. The sequence continues at coordinate 747,561 of MU227446.1, forward strand.
TAAATTGTTTTAATGGAAAAAATAATTTTTGTTTGTTTTAAATAAGTGCCTTGTAAACTTTTTAACATCACCAGTGACGCTGGCACAACACGCCCTTTGGCTCCACGTGAAACGCTTTTGACCTAAAGCTAGAACAGTGAGGCGACAAATGGGGAACCTCATCCCCTTATTACAAAGTTGAGGCCCAAATTTGCGAGCACATTGGATTAGCGAAGGCACAAGTCTGCGAGCACATTGGATCAGTAGAGGCACAAGCCCGTGATCACAATGGCCCAACGAGGGTTTGAACCTAGGTGGGGACAACAACAATAGAACAGGCATGGGATAAGACTGGACCATCATCAATAGTTGCCAATTGAGGAGATAAGTTCATCCTCAGAACAAACCAAAACCATGTTCATTTTAATCTCAAATAGAAAAGTGATCATAATTATACCATAATGAATTGGGAAACAGAACGTAAATACTTAAAAACCATCTTGAGAACATAAGGAATCCAAATACGAAATTACTTTTTGAACAGACCCACGGGAATTGTTCTCTGTCACAAATGCGCTAATATGGTAAAATAAATGCACTAGAACAGAGTGCAGATGCGCTACATTGTTATGCAAATTTGCTACTTTGTGATGCAAATTCGCTAAAATAAATGGTAAATTGCTAAAAGAATTGACAAATGCGCTAAATGAATTAACATATGCGCTACTCTGCCCCAACAATACACAAAATGCATTAAAAGCCATTTAGAATGAGGTTCACTCAATCCGATAATAGGGTAGGCTTGCCAACACCAACGTAGACCTTAAATACAGGTCTCGCTACACACCGGGGAGTGCCGGATATACTAAATCGAGGACATGATCACTCGATTACATGAATAACATTGTATAAGTACTTACATTAACTAAAAATACATGAGAGAACACATAAGTGTGAGAGTACATCTGCAAGGAACCATAGTATCGTGAAGTGCAATATAATATGGGACCACTCAAATACCTGTACACTAGCCCCCAACAATGGCTTGTCACGCCGCCCGACCATGTGGAACCCCCAGGTCCACCCCACTGTGCTCGCGGAGGTAACCGTATGGCCCAAGCAACAATGCAATCCCCACACACAAGGGTGGTAACAATCCCACTCACTCCAAACCAAGGCATGCACGACCAAATAAGCATAAAGGACGTGATGAGATATACAATGCAACAATCACACAAGAGAAGAGTCATTGACACAACCAGAAGGAAAATTACCAGAGTGCAAACCACATTTATTCAAATATCAAGACCTTAATCACTTAAGACCTAAGTTACCACATTCAACTGTAGAAGGCCGAATTCGAAAGTTGGTTTGCACCAAAGTCGAATACGGTGCAAATTCGGTCAAAAGTTGGCATCAGACTGGGTAATTCGGTTGAAATTCGCTTAGAAGGACCCTGTGCGAATTTCTAGCAACTTTGGGAGAATTTCCAAATGCCCGCGCAAGCCCGAAGCGAATTTGGTATGTTTCAAAATTTAAAAACACTGGGAAACAAAATGATATTCTTCATCATATTCTTAATCTGTAGCTTTGTTTCAGGGATGTCACGGGGTGTCTTATCGAGGATCGCCACAAATACATTTGCGTCATGTTCACATTAACTAATGTCAATGTACCTGCAAAATTAGTATCTCCTTTGACTTGAACAAATAACTTATAAATTTACCTTTATATCCCCTGTAAGCTGCCTCTCTCTAACAGATCGATGCATTTGAGGTGCCTTCGCTAGATATTGAGATGGCAAGGCCTCCAATAAAATTTCAACTGTTCTAACGTGCCCGTATTGCGAAGCTATCATCAAAGGTGTATCTCCAAATTTGTTGTAGAGTCTGTGTTCTTTTTGAAGACATTTGACGATGTCTCTAAACTTATTGGGACAATTGGTAGAATTCTGTATGGGTTTAAGGAATTCTTCCATGACATCTGAACTTCGGCATTTAATAGCTTCATGCAGTGGCGTGTTGTAATCCCTATTTTGAGCGTCAGCCAAAGAGGGCCTTTGAGAAAGAATCCATATCCGACTTTCGACTAATTTGCAGCGTATCCGACTTCCATGGAGATTTTCCATTGTTTTTAAATTTTGAACCGAAACATTGATATGGTGGTGTATTTTGACATTTTGTTATGTCATTTGGACTAATACGTTAATATATGTGGTGGTGTATTTTGCTATGTTGCTTTAATATTAACATAGTGGTGTATGAATTTATTTGCTGCTGCATATATATATATTTAAAAATATATATTCTTGTACGGAGGAACCCAAAACAAATCTGAACCCAACCCAATCCAATTTTTTTTAGACGAATCTCGAACCCGCATCCATACCGGAATCCGAAGCGACAACTCAGCTTAAGACCAACGACAAGCAAGAGGGCGAACTAGAAATACCACCACAATACCGTCGTTCTCGCCAGTCCTTACACTACACAGGCGGGCATGACCTACTGGCAAGACCAATGGCTCCATGGTGGGCAAGCAAGGAAGCTTTACAAGTTGTAAGACCATATGCTACATGTATGGGCATGTTGTATAACAAGATCTCTCATACATGACGGGCATACACACACACACTCTTGGTAAGACCATATGCTACATGTATGGGCATGTTGTATAACAAGACCTCTCATACATGACGGGCATTCCTACACAAGAAACAAATAACCATTGATCAAAACTATATAGGAACGACTCAACCCGGTTCCCAATCAAAATTCTATATATTAAATCCATCATTCCACAAAATATTGATTCATAAACTTCACTCAAAACCCCTTTTTAATAAACCATGAAGAGAGCATAAAATGATAAAACCAGTACAAGAACCATTCCACCATTAAAGGCCATCAAGAAAGCTTAAATCTTCAAACTTCAAGAATGGAAAATTTGAAAGAACCCAGTGGTCCCACATTGAACAACACTCCAAAAATGCATTTAAATCCACATTTCACCTATCCATACAAATTTGGACAGCATATCCCCATATACACCCTCTTTTTCCAAAATCCAAACATACAATTTCATATAAAGTTCAAATGAGCTTTCATAAACCACAAAGATGCATAAAAGTACTCCAAAGACTATTTACAACCAAAAAGAAATGATTAAAATAAGCAACAAGAGAGGAATCAAAGATTTTACCTCAATCTTGTTGAAAACCTCCAAATGGGAAGATAAATCCACACACACCAAGAGAGGAAGTGAAATTTTAGCAACCAGTAAGAGCCACTCAAAATATTTTAGGCCAATACCCACAAAAAGTGCAATGTCCCCTTTTTGGGACATAAGAAAATTTAACAGCCAACTTCATAAAATATTAAGAGTGACTTTATTGGTGCTTAATGCAAATTGCTAAATGTCATTTTTAATATTAAAAGAGGATTAACATGTGACAAAAGAGGAAGAAGACGAAAAGACAAAAAGGGGAAATGTGAAGAGTCACCAGGTAGTGCTTAAAAGAAAAAAGAGGAGCTCATTTCAGGAGGCTTGGATATGTTTTGATTTTTAGTTTTCTCTTGGAGAATTTGGAAGCTTCAGCTTTCAGCCAGTTTTAGGACGGAAACCCTCGAGCTTGGAGGCAGTGGACAGAAATCCATTGTCTGCTGGAGATATCACACATGTGCATATCTCACTTGTGCTTAAAATCGTTATTGCTTATTATTCAATCTTGCTGTGTTTTTTGTAACTACGATTGGATTTTGTCATTGTTGTGAAGATTAAGTTGCAATACACATTTCTGAGATTATATTATCATCTGGGTATTTTCCAGGTATTTGTTGGATAATTTGAAATCTACGGCATGAAATTATCTGTTTAAATTTCTGAGATATCTTTGGAGAAATTTGGGGAAAAATATCCTGCGGAGATCTTACAGTGGTATCAGAGCTGGTTTTTCTGCTAGCCTGTGAGGTTTTATAAGTAACTCTGATTGCTGCTGTTTTTATTGGAAAGGATAACGTATTCTACATGTTATGAGTTCAATGGAGGTTTGAATATTTTGTTCGATTTAAAAGGAAATGATATCCCGTTTTTTGGTCTGAGCTTATTGAAGGTTTATATTATGTTTTGAATATATAATATTGTGGGCCTGTTTATTATTGAGTGTCAGTTGAAGAGAATAGTAAAATCAAGATTAAAGATGGCTATAATATTTTTGGAATCATAATTAATTGATGTCTGCAGATAATATTGGGGAATAATATTGTATTAGTCCGTATTAAAATGTTGGACACTTTTTCAATATTTTAATCTGCCTTTCCTAAGTTCGGCACGAAATATACTACGCAAAGAATTAAGGTGCGGTTTTAATCCTTTAATGTTTAGCAGCTGATTAATGGTGAGTTTATTTGCGGTGGCTTTATTTCAAGTGTCGTGGGATTAATTAGAGAGCATCTCCAAGCTTCACGCAGTCAAGTTCGAGCACCCAAGTCACTCAACACTGAAATAATTGCCGAAATAGTCTGCGAAACAATATATTTCCACTACCGTTTTGGGCGAAAGATTATTATTGCTGTGAAAGTATATTCCAATTTTTTTTTCAGCGAATTGAAGGCATCGTTGGTCCAGCGTAAAATATTTGAAGACTTGAGCATCCACACCAATTAAGGAGAAGTTTAATTTTGGGAAATTATCCTAATTGCCGTGGACAAATTATGGTTCGAAGGCCTCTTTAATCTATCAACCTAATAATCTTTTGCAAGACTAAAGTTCTGGGAAAATATTTGCTAACAGGAATTATCCCATTGGACCAAGCTTTTGCAATATGCTAATGTTTAATCCGACCAAATTGGATGCGTCACTCTTCTGGTATCCAAGGTGAGTTCATTATAGATTACAAACAAGGTGAAATATATGGTGTTGTGGGTTTGGTTGGTGCCGTGAAGGAGTAACTCTTTGCGAATTGCGGCTATATGCTCTAGAGTGGTGTTGTATCGGTTCATAACAAGCAGTTCATACAAAAGTTACCTGCCGATAGTGTTTGTCGTGGATACTTACATGAAAAGTCCGATATGAAAGAAGTGTAACATTTACTATTCGTTGTTAGTTTAAAGAACATCATTTTGAGGTTTAATCTTTCTGAGCGTTACTCTTGGCAGTTGGGTGTCAACGAAACTCTTTGCAGAGTTTGGACACTAGTCGTAAATGGGATTTTTTTTTTTCAAACAGGATTATTCCTGTGTGCTATCGGGAGTAATTTGAAGATAATGTAACCGCCGTTCTTGTGCGTTGTTTGAACGTTGGTAATGGAGTGCACAGAGTTGCTTGGGAGTCGGGTGTTTCTTTCAAGGAACTTATGGCATGAGTGAAGTTGAAACAACACAAGCTCTTCTTTCATATTCAAAAATTGTTCGTGGATTTCCAGATGCTGCTGTAATTGGAGGAAACTAAGGGTAAATGAGTATTGGTGTTAATAAAATTCAAAAGAGAAAAAAAAGGCTGACACGGGAATTGTATACAATATTTGGCAACTAATCTTGACCGTAGCTCATTTTTATTTGCTGGCACATTTGATGCGGGAAAATACATTAAAGTCAAGTAAGGATTGGAGTCTCTCAGAATTGCTTATTGTGGTTCATCCATTGCAATGACAATATCGTGTGTACAAGTTAAACCAGTTCGAACCATTGAATTGAACCTTGTGTTAGCTGCCAGTGAATGACAGTATGTGGTGAAATCTGTGTGAGCTATTTTGAAGAAGAATCGATGTTTTTGAAACAGAATTGGGCTGGCTGAACGTGATTGGAAAAGTCACGGCAGGAGAAGATATCAAGACCAAATTTTCTTTGATAGGAAACATTAACGTTTCTTTTGGGAGAAATTCACAGTTAAAGTGAACTTCAAATTAAATGCAGTGAAGAATCTCAAGAACAATCTGCACCGTTTTAAAAATCTGGTGAGTTCAGAAAATGCAGTGCAATCTGGAGATTGAGGTGTCAACCAAATTGCTGTTGTAAGATTCTGGGCATTGTAATCGGACTGAGGCAATTGTAACAGTGTTGGTTATAATGTCTGAATTCTACAAGAAGAGTTAAATGTGATCTGAAGCTGTCCAATTCTGAGTACACTTCTTCTCTAAGAAGTTTGAAAATCTGCTGTAATCTACTGTTGAGATATTATTACACAAAGGTTCAAGTCTGAAGGCTGCATTCTGATTTTGAGTACAAATGAAGTGTCAAAACTATGGTTTGGTATTTTTGATGTTTGAGCTTATACCTTGCCTAGGAAGGTGGTTTCAGTCTTGAGAGGGCGTCCTTGCTACTGTTCGTCTATTATCATAAATTCAGATCTGCACTCTTCCAGAAAGCAATCCTTTCAAGCTGAACTGGGGGAAGTAGTGCAAAACTTTGGTTGCAATTTGGGAAAAAACAAAATGAAGACAATGGAAAAGAAAAAGAGGTAGGGAATTGGCTGTATCTAATTGGTTTACAATTAGAGTCTGAAATTTCCCGATGACATTCTTTCTAAATCAGAAGAATTAGATTCATATCTATCTAAAGTTGATCAATCAGATTGGAGGCTTCTGAATTGGGCTTTGCAGCCCACAATGGTTGCTTTGGTCTAGCACAAGTTTATGGAACATCCACATAAAGATGTTAGACTAACAGTTGCTTCTTGTCTCAGTGAAATCATCAGAATAACAGCTCCTGTTGCACCTTATAATGATAGCATCTTGAAGAAGGTTCTACAACTAATTGTGGACAGCTTATGCGGATTTCATGATGTCAAAAGCCCTACCTTTGGTAAGCAGTTTAAAACCTTGGAACTTATGGCAAAAACCAGATTTTTTATCATCATGTTGGATCTTAGTTGTGAAAGAATAATTCTACAAATTTTTCAATGTTTCTTAGGGGAATTTAGGAAGCATCATCCGGACAATGTGAGGGCTTGTATGCAAACTATCATGTCATTAATCTTAAATGAGGATGATGACATATGTAAACAATTGCAATCAGATTTGTTGGCAATTTGGAGAGGGGAGCATAAAATCTCACCTATGGCTCACAAAGGAAATGATTGAACATAAGATTGAAAGGTTCAAGGAGCACATGACTGAAAATGAGCTAATATCAATGGGCATTCAGGTTGCAGGATCTCAAGAAATGAGCAAGAACCAAATGAGAAGAGAGAAGATTTGTTTCACATGCCAGCATACGTGGACACTTGATCACAACTGTGGGGACAACAAGGAAGAAGATAAGAATCCAAAAGTTTGGCTCTAGCAAAGTAACACCAAAGCTTGCAAGGAGATCGAAGCAGTTGTAGTCAATGGTAAGGGATATACAAGCCTCTTATTTGGTAACTTGGAGGCTGTTATTAACAAGCAATTTGAAGAGAATGTTTATTTTCCAGATGTTCCCAAGGAACGAAATGAATCTTCCCGTGGTGATGAGTCATTTGAAAATGATGACATTATAGTAGATGAGGCCATGCGTTTTGAGGAGGAAAATACCTTTGATAAATCTGAAAATTGTGCAACGGATAGTAAAATTTCTTCCAACCAAAGGGCTGTCCAAACCTTGTATACATAAGCTAGACCAAGATGACGACATTGAAGGGGCTGATTTGAAGGACCAATCAGAAATTTTCTTTCTAGATGAGGAATTTGGAGCATGTAATTTGGAAGATAAGCTAAAAGTCTCTAATGATATGGTTGTTGCAGCCTTAGTGCATTTTGATAATACCCATGAAAACATTGAAGAAACTTTGTGTGAAGTTCAAATTGAGGAAAGGAAAAAGGGAATAGTGAGTGGAATTAATAGTGCATACCTTCACACAATTAAAAAGGCATTGATAAAGATGAAAGCAGATTATTTGAAATTGCTCAAAGATAGAGATATGGCCATCAAGTTTGCAGATGATAAAGAGGAGGCAGATGAGCTTTGCCTTCAACTGAGTATGACACATTACTCATTGTACAAGGCTAAAAATCAGTTTTCTGTGGCAGCCACTCACAAGGGAGAAGGTCTTAATTCAAAAATCAGGGAGATCATACAAATTGTTGAAGGAATCAACACCATTTGTGAAAATGAAAGTGAGCATAGCATTTCCACCTTTGCCTATTCAAATGAGACATATTATGCTAAGGAGGATCAAAGGGACCAGCAAGGAGCTAGATTCAGGAATTTTGGTGAACAACGTATATATGATACTCCAATTTGCAGCAATGAGAGTCACCATTACAGATTCCATGGGCAGATTTCAAGATAGTTTCAGCCAAGAGACTAGGATGGTCACAAGTCTTCCAAGGTTAGAAGAAGTTGTGATTGTGAGGGATGAAGATATGACAAAGGGAAACCACAAGAATTCTGATTTTTACAGCAGCAGTTATATGCCTTCACTAAATCATGAGGTAACAATTTTTCCCCTGGAGGATGAGGATAAACCAAGTGATACTAGTTCTGAAATTTCATGTTATGATGCTCATTTCCTTAGTGGAGATGTTGGTTTGATTGATGACACTTGTAGTGAATCATAAATTCCAGAGTTGCCCTTAATGCGTAATGAAGGCTTCTATAGTTAATGTAGAGATTTGTCATTGAGCTTTTATGACATGGCAACTGTTAATTTATTGGTTGGTGATTTTTTCTTCATCCATACTTCAGTTATTAGTGGCTGCCCTGCTTGGTCTTCCATTGCATTTTCGGATTTGGGTTGGTCTAGAGGAGTTATTGAGTTGCATGGGCATTTGTGGAGACATGACTATGTGTTAGATATTGCACATGAGATGAATTTCTTCCTATACATAGGAACAATGACTCCTTCAACATCATTCTTAATGCTATGATATCTTATAGTAGCGATATTTGGTGGCCTAATGGGTTGATCTTCGTGCATATTGAAGGTGTTTTTGGCATCTGTTGGGTGGACTACTTATTCAGATGGCTATTACAGGATGATGGTAGAATGATAAACATCTATTTCTACTCCCAGGATCAGACGGATAGACTGATTTGGGATCTAGGAGTTGACAGGATCGGTGCTCTATTTTTCATGGATCATAACGAGTGGGTTCACAACTTGAGGTATAGTGTTGTTATCTTCAGAATAACGCATCAGAAAGGTGAAGTGATGCTTTTCAAACTGACTTGGGATCTAGGGATCTTATGGGTGGATGAGTTGCATCTAAATATTTGGCTTCACAGGGTGACATGTCTTGATTTCAGTTATTCCAAATTGAGTGATAGAGCAGCTTGCAGGTTGATATGGGATCTTGGTATTGGTTTACAGATTCATGATTACTTGAGGACAAGCAATCTCAAGGAAGGGAGGACTATAATGTCCCCTTTTTGGGACATTAGAAAATTTAACAGCCAACTTCATGAAATATTAAAAGCGATTTTATTGGTGCTTAATGCAAATTGCTAAATGTCATTTTTAATATTAAAAGAGGATTAAAAGGTGAAAAAAGAGGAAGAAGACGAAAAGACAGAAAGGGGGAATGTGAAGAGTCACCAGGTAGTGCTTAAAAGAAGAAAGAGGAGCTCATTTCAGGAGGCTTGGATATGTTTTGATTTCTGGTTTTCTCTTGGAGAATTTGGAAGCTTCAATTTTCAGCCAGTTTGAGGATGAAAACCCTCGAGCTTGGAGGCAATGGACGAAAACCCATTGTCTGCTGGAGATATCACACGGGTATCTCACTTGTGCTTAAAATCTTTATTGCTTATTATCCAATCTTGCTGTGTTTTCTATAACTACGATTGGATTTTATCATTGTTCTAAAGATTTAGTTGCAATACACATTTCTGAGATTATATTTTCATCTGGGTATTTGCTGGATAATTTGAAATCTACTGCATGAAATTATCTGTTTAAATTTCTGAGATATCTTTGAGAAATTTGAGGAAAAATATCCTGTGGGGATATTACAAAAAGCTTTCCAAGCAATCTTTCCCAACCTTCAAAAGAAATTTCCAGCCATAGCTATTTAAACAAAAAGGGCAAGGAAATGAAACTAACTCCCCAAAAATGAAGTCTAATTTTGTCTTAGTCACTTTTTGGAGTACAATAAAAATATAAGAAATAAATTTGAAATATAACATAAAGCCCTAAAATATTTAGTAATACGAAAAAATCCCCAAATATATTCAACTCAAGAGATATTCAGAGTCCATTAATTTTATCCACATGGCATACTTGACGGCAACACCAAATTATACTTACAATTATTTTAAAATTTAAATCAATATCTTAAATCAAATCGCTCAACCATGACAATCACAGAATATGACCACAAGATCCCAATGAAATGCTTTATGAATCACACCAAATCATCCACACAAGACGATTAAACGTTGCCACTTGACAGTTGACGAGTGTTTATAGTATAGGGGGAAATTGTCGCCCAAAAACTGGAACGACAACTTTGGCTAAGTATATGGTTGCCCATATGATTATCTCCAATTTCCATTGTCGGGGATAAAGACACTCAAACCTGTAGCTCAGGCGGAATGATGTTTGGCACTTGTCCACAGTAGTACGATAGCCGAAGCACGCACGCACACACACATATATCATCTCAACTAATAACAGGCAATGAAGAGGAATCGAGACATTGTGTGGACCTCGCAAGCGACTAATTATGACTTTGTTCCACTTCATACAGACACATCATGGATACATCATCGTAAGCATGTCCATAACCTAAGGCATTGTCAACAGCATCATGCATTCGCTTATTAACAATAATAATCAGCCACAATGTTTAAATATGTAATGATCTCAACTGGCTATAACTGATTGTTTGCTTGCACTTAGTTGATTATGATTGTTTTCTTGTTTAAAGATAACATCCAAAGTTCGTGACTCGTTTAAGTTTAGAGATCTCAATGTGTAGGCACAATATCATAAATCCTTGATGCCGCTGCTGGTGGGACTATTTAACTTCAATTTCCAAGAAACAATAGATGTATATGCAAGCGTATGAATTAGATATTATTAATACTCATGCATGTAACAATCACGACACAATAACTTCAAAAAAATCTTAACTAGCTATCGAAGTTTATTACAAGCTTCTTACAAAATATCTAAAACAGTTCAAGATGAATCCAATCGGATTTGTGCACCTGGTATTGCCATTCACCGGTCTGCATGGACAATAAGATCCCCACTTGATGACGCGGCCTCCAGTATGAGACTACGGTTTGTGAAGACTGTTGTTGCCGTGGTTAATACAAGTCACATGGAGTGGATGTTCAGCCCATATTCACATCACCTCTCTCTTCTGCAGTTTAAACCATCAAATCCGTGCGGAATCTGCCCCTAGATACATACGCGGCTATGGGAGATGGTAGCCTAACCCGCAACCACTATATTGCTACCGTAATGACCTGTTGGCCTTCACGCGATGACCTGCGGATCCGAACTCGGACCACCAGGACTCAATCCTTCTTGTGCACTGTTATTTCCAGCTAGTCCCGTGTTGGCTAACGTCTGCTGGCTGTGTAATGGAGGAGCTCACGGGTGCTTTGTTACAGTGGCCACTAAGGTGCTAGCTCCATATAGATTTCCTTGGTCTGTAGATCCTATGTCTTTCGATGGACCTTCACTCCAATGATACTTTGTGGATTCTCAATGCATTCTACTTGAAAGTATTGTCTAACCAATGCAAACTGAATATTTCTCCTGCCTGGGATGAATCGAACTTTTGTAAAATGGGGAATAATGTTGGTAGACTGAACTTACTTGTTTGTTGGACTAGTTAGAGTATTGTTGCAATAACTTCCTCCAATATCTGCAAATTAACTTCACTTCTGAAACTTGGATGACTTCACCAAGGATGGAATATTGGGGCTACGTCCAATTTCCATAAAACTCTTAAGGGGCTACGTCCTCAAGAAATCAGTCACATTTAAGCAACCAGATATAAAATCTTAATTTCATAAATTTTTATTGTCCTTTTCCCAAGGAAGATCTCCTTCCTTTATAACCTCAAAATGAGAGCCATTACATCAACTAGACAATGTGGGAAAAAAGACACTTTCGTCTTTTAGTCACTTAAGTCACTTTATAAAATAAAGTAACTTAAAGTTATAATATTAAAGTGACTTTATAATATAACTTTATGAAATAAAGTATCCCAACTATAGAGTCTGAACTCAGATATTAAATAAAAGCCCAAGTAACCCTGTGATTGACTGACATCCTTTGAAAAGCTGCCATTAGACTATCCGGATGGCTAGATAGGCTAATCAGGCATAAAATGCATTACTGTAGAAAAGGGGACATTACAGTCCTCCCTTCCCGGGATTGCTTGCCCTCAAGCAATCTCAAAGCTGGGTGCTGCAGGATAGACTCACCCTCCCAAGTGACATCCTCATACGGCAAGTCCTTCCACCGGATCAAATACTCCCGAACAACCCTATTCCGCAGATTCCTTTCCTTGACCTCAATAACCTCTGCTTGAACCAAAGCCAATTTACCCTCCTCATACAATGGAGGTAAACTACCTGAAGCTACTACCTGCTGTCCGATTGCCTTCTTGAGGCAAGAAACGTGGAAGACATTATGAATTCTGCTATCAGTCGGAAGCTCCAACTCGTAGGCCACCTTGCCAACCCTCCTCGAGATGCGATATGGACCATAAAATCTAGGCCTAAGCTTCTCTGATCCACTCTTCTTTAGCGAACTCTGTCGGTAAGGCTGTAGGCGGAGATAAACCATGTCCCCTGTCTCAAAATTTCACTCTACCCTGTAATGATCAACATACATCTTCTACTGATTCTGTGCGCTCTGAATATTCTCCCTTAGAGAGCGGAGAATGTCTTGGTGATCCTGTAACCAGTCACTAGCTATCGGAGCCCTGCTGTCCTGTAAAGCCAAATCTATGAGAGATAGTGGCTCACTGCCATAGAGTGCCCTGAAAGGCGACGTGCCTATGGTCATATGAGAAGTGGAGTTATAACAAAACTCCCCCAAGTATAGCCAACGGACCCAAACTCTCTGCTGCCCCGATACATAGTTTTTGAGATAGCCTTCCACCCATTTATTCACGATCTCTGTCTACCCATCTGTCTGTGGGTGGTAACTAGTACTGGGAGTCAGTTCCGTGCCTGCCAACCTGAAAAGTTCCTGCCAGAAGGTGCTAAGGAACTTGTTGTCCCTGTCGCTCACAATGGTCTTAGGGAGACCATGCAATCTGAAAACCTCACGAAAGAATAATTCTGCTGCCTGTGAAGCTGTCCAGTCTGCTGCAATGGCAAAGAAATGAGCGAACTTGGTGCGTCTGTCAACCACCACAAAAATACTGTCCTTACCCTGCACTTTCGGCAACCCAGTGATGAAGTCCATAGAAATACCCTCCCATTTCTGAGCCGGAATAGGAAGGGGCTGTAATAAACCCGCTGGATGAGTGTGCTTTGACTTGTTCTGCTGACAAGTCTGGCACTCCCTAACATACTGGAGGACATCGTCCTTGTGGCCCTTCCATGAGAACCTCTCCTGGATATACCTGTAAGTCTTAAAGAACCCCGGATGCCTTGCTGTAGCAGTGTCATGCACAACCCTCAAAATCATAGCCTTCAGCTTCGAACCAGGTACTAAGTAGATCTTGTCCTTGTAGAGAATGATGTCATCAGTTACCTTGTACCGGTCATCTGGAAGTTGCCCGTCCAAAATCTGACATGCTTGACTATCCTTAGAATACTCAACCAGCAAGTGAGATTTCCAATCTGCGGAAATCTCGGATAGTACATAGCAAGTTACCTCTGAAGGTCTCCTGGAGAGTGCATCAACTACAATGTTATTCTTGCCTTGACATACTCAATATCAAAGTCATATGCCTGTATCTTGCTGACCCACTTCTGCTGTCTCTCGTTGAGCTCTTTTTGTTCCAAGAAATATCTCAAGCTGTTATGATCCGTTTTGACAGTAAACTTGCCACCCACCAGATATTGTCTGAATTTCGCTAATGTATGCATGATGGCTAGTATCTCTTTGTCGTACGTAGAGTACAACCTCTCATTGTCCCTGAGTTGCCTGCTCTCATAAGCTATAGGGTGCATGTCCTGCATCAATACTGCACCTATCCCAGTACCTGAAGCGTCACACTCAAGAATAAAGGGATGAGAGAAATCCGGTAATGCTAGAACCGGGCATGTACTCATGATAGTCTTGAACTTGTCGAAGACTATCTCAATATCACCTGTCTACTTGAAGGCCCCTTTCTGAGTGAGATCGGTGAGGGGTGCAGCTGCCTAAGAGAATCCCTTTACGAACCTCCTGTAGTAAGAACACAAACTAAGGAATCCTCTCAACTCTGAAACATTCCGGGATGGCGGCTAATCCAGGATCGCTTGTATTTTCTCCTGATGGACCTTGACTCCATCTACCCCTATCACATGTCCCAGGTAGAGGATCTCGGTCAATCCAAACTCACACTTGGATTCTTTAGCAAACAGAGACCGATTCTCCATGATGCTCAGAATCTCGTCCAAGTATCTCAAATGCTCCTCCCATGTCTTGCTGAAGACCAATATGTCATCAAAGAATACCAATACACTCTTGCGCAGCTATTTTTTGAAGATGTGATTCATGCAAAACTGGAAAGTAGCCGAAGCGTTGGTGAGCCCAAATGGCATCACTAGAAACTCGTAGTGTCCGTAATGGCAGCGGAACGCTGTCTTATGCACATCCTCCTCTCGGACACGAATCTGGCGGTACCCTGATCGAAGACCTGTCTTCGAGAAATAGACTGCCTCGTGTAACTCATCTAGCAACTCATCAATTCGGGGAATAGGATATCTGTTCTTGATGGTTCTCTTATTCAAAGCATGATAATCAATACACATGCGGAGAGTACCATCTTTCTTCTTCACCAATACCACTGAAGAAGTAAAGGGACTAGAGCTAGGTCTGATGTGTCCCATGTCCAAGAGTTCTTTTATCGTCTTCTCTATCTCTTCCTTGTAGTGCCTAGGATGACGATAAGGAGTAGTAATTACGGGCTTAGCGCCCTCCTCCATCTCAATGATATGCTCGAACCCTCTATCTGGAGGTATGCCTGGTGGTATATCCTCAAAGACCCGCTTGTGCTTATCAAGCACCTGCTGAATATCAAGGTGAACCTGCTGCCCTGAATCCGGTGTGGGTTTCGTGTATACGAAGCACTAGGCTGCCCACTCCATGTCACTATGTCTCATGATGGCCTCCATCCTGTGAGTAAACACTAATCTAGGCCCGCCATCTGGTATGGGCTTAAGAACCACCTGCCGACCACCCTGTATAAACTCTAATTGTTTCAGCATGTGATCGATAGTGTACTTGCCTAGGGTCTCCCAATATCGCATCAAGACTATCCAAGTCAATAACATAAAAATCTGCCTCTAGCAGGTAATCACCAAAGTGTATTGGAAGACCCGAGATCTTCCCTGTGCAACTCAAGAGGTCCCCTCCTGCCACCTTGACCTCAAATTCTGGAATATCATCCACCTGTAGCCGTCTCCTGGAGACCATATCTGTGTTGATGAAATTGTGCGAAGCACCTGTATCTAAGAGGCAAACAATCCTCTGTCCTCTAACTACTCCTTTCAAACGAAAGGGGTGACATGTAGGAATCCCAGAGAGGGATGCTAAAGTAACTAGGGGCTGCTCGTGGGGTGCTTTCTTTTTCTTTCCCTCCGATGTTGGCTCAACCTGAGCCTCCTCTTCGCTGTCCTCCTCATCACTGCCTTCACCCTGCTCATACTCATCCTCAGAAGCTACCTCAATGTAATGAAGTTTGCCTTTTCCAAGGCACCTGTGATCTGGAGTCCAAGGCTCCCTGCAAGTGAAACACAACTTCCGCCTCAATTCATTTCTCGTCTCAAAATCCAGCCTGGGAGGAGCACTCTTATTCTGAATTTACCCCTTCTGAAATGAAGAAGACCCCTTGAAGGGTTTCTTAGGTGGCTGTAAAATGGAGGATGGTGACTCTAAATCATGAGCTAACTTAATAGCATCATCCAGGGTGTCTGGTTTGAGAACTCTAACCAGCCCTCTGTATTTATCATAAAGGCCCTCAATGACTAACATAACCTTCCTCTTCTTTGTCATGTCTGGGACCATGATGGAGATCCTCTGAAGCTCATCGATGTAATGCTCCAAAGATCTGCTCTGCTTAAGTTGAGCTAGCTCCCTGTAATAGACCTCTATGTCCTTCCTGTCAAAACGAGCGATCAACCTCGTGCTGAAGATCTCATAGGAGGCAATCACTCCATGATCCTGGGTGACAAGGCCATGATGCCACCAATCATACGTGGTTCCCTCTAGATGCATAGTTGCAAATTTAATTGCCTCAGTCTCTGACATAGGTTTGAGGGTCAAGAATGTATCGAGCTTGTGGATCCAAGCTCTAGCAGATGTTCTGCCACTGCCATCGAACGTAGGAAGAGTCAATTTGTTCATGACATGTTTCAAATCCTGGTTCGGACCCCTGGGTCTCCTCTCCGGCTGGGCCCTGCCAAATTCTCTCTTTTGGGCCATATATTGAACGAAGGTCAAATCAGCTTTGATGTGGACGGGTAATATGTCCCACTCGTCGTGCATCGTCATAACATTCTCTGGAAGAATGCTTGCTGGACCTGGTTGTGCCACCTCCTCCTCTGCAATATTCTCTGCGAATGTAGGCATGAGGGGTCTGTTTGTGGTATATGTGGGAACTCTAGCAGCTCTAGGAGATCCTGCTCTACTGCTAGCACCGCTGTGCTGGCTAGGGGGCCTCCTGACTGTAACTGACAACTACTCGATAACCCCTGTAAGCTGCTGTAACACACTAGCAATATTGTCCTGCCCAACACGTATCTGCCTCATTGTCTCCCTGGCTTCTCTATCTACCTCATCAGCCATGTTCCCACCTAGAATAGTCTGCTCTAAAACAAACTCTTCGCTATCTGGATGACTGGACTCAATGTCCACCTGTACTGAAGAATCTGTCTGTTCCTGTTCCTCCCTGTTATGACCAAATCCGGGTATCCTGTGCTTGCTATGCATAACTGGCTAGCATGGCTACTGTTGTCATAACTGAAAACTGAAATGATGACCCCACTAGGATGGCAAGATCAGTAGCTCTGATACCACTGTAATGATCTCAACTGGCTGTAACTGATTGTTTGCTTGCACTTAGTTGATTATGATTGTTTTCTTGTTTAAAGATAACATCCAAAGTTCATGGCTCGTTTAAGTTTAGAGATCTCAATGTGTAGGCACAGGAGAGTTTATATCATAAATCCTTGAAGCTGCTGCTGGTGGGACTATTTAACTTAAATTTCCAAGAAACAATAGATGTATATGCAAGTGTATGAATTAGATATTATTAATACTCATGCATGTAACAATCACGACACAATAACTTCAAAAAACTCTTAACTGGCTACCGAAGTTTATTACAAGCTTCTTACAAAATATCTAAAACAATTCAAGATGAATCCAATCGGATTTGTGCACCTGGTATTGCCATTCACCGGTCTGCATGGACAATAAGATCCCCACTTGATGACACGGCCTCCAGTCTGAGACTGCGGTTTGTGAAGACTGTTGTTGCCGTGCTTAATTCAAGTCACATGGAGTGGACGTTCAACCCACATTCACGTCACCTCCCTCTTCTGTAGTTTAAACCATCAAACCCGCGCGGAATCTGCCCCTGGATACATACGCGGCTATGGGAGATGGTAGTCTAACCCGCAACCACTATATTGCTGCCGTAATGACCTGCTGGCCTTCACGCAATGACCTGCGGATCCGAACTCGGACCACTAAGACTCAGTCCTTCTTGTGCACTGTTATTTCCAGCTAGTCCCGTGCTGGCTAACGTCTGTTGGTTGTGTAATGGAGGAGCTCATGGGTGCTTTGTTACCACGACAACTAAGGTGCTAGCTCCATATAGATTTCCTTGTTCTGTAGATCCTATGTCTTTCGATGGACCTTCACTCCAATGATACTTTGTGGATTCTCAATGCATTCTGCCTGAAAGTATTGTCTAACCAATGCAAACTGAATATTTCTCCTGCCTGGGATGAATCGAGGTTTTGTAAAATGGGGAATAATGTTGGTAGACTAAACTTACTTGTTTGCTGGACTGGTTAGAGTATTGTTGCAATAACTTCCTCCAATATCTGCAAATTAACTTCGCTTGTGAAACTTGGATGACTTCACCAAGGATGAAATATTGGGGCTACGTCCTCAAGAAATCAGTCACATTTAAGCAACCAGATATAAAATCTTAATTTCATAAATTTTCATTGTCCTTTTCTCAAGGAAGATCTCCTTCCTTTATAACCTCAAAATGAGAGCCATTACATCAACTAGACAATGTGGGATAAAAGACACTTTCGTCTTCTAGTCACTTAAGTCACTTTATAAAATAAAGTAACCTAAAGTTATAATATTAAAGTGACTTTATAATATAACTTTATGAAATAAAGTATCCCAACTATAGAGTCTGAACTCAGATATTAAATAAATGCCCAAGTAACCCTGCGACTCACTGGCATCCTCTGAAAAGCGGCCATTAGACTATCTGGATGGCTAGATAGGCTAATCAGGGATATAATGCATTACTGTAGAAAAGGGGACATTACAAAATAACATGAGATATTAGGAGAGATCATCAACTTATATTGCTTACCATTTAACCGTACTCACAGTAACCATCATAGCCTTACGAATGCCAATATGCTGAGTGTCACTAATCATCCGTTATAATCATAAAATCTCATCAAGGATCATTGGTTAGCATTAACATCATTAATCATCAAATGATACCACAGATCATTACATTCATTAACTAATATCAACATATCATCATGAAATCAATCAGCAATGCCACAAGGCCATTATACATCCAAGCTAGAGAATATAATCAGGCAACACTGTAGAGCTAGTTCTCATATAGTGCCATCAATGAAACCACGAGTATAATATGATATCAACATCAATTTACTCAACCAAAGAACAACAAGGGTACATCAATAGCTAGCTGTACAAACAACATGCCAATATCATATAGTGGCCAGCCACAAAGTATGTCTCAAATCATAATAAACAACATGCTAACACTAATGCATAATCCAAATCATCAAATAGGCACCTTCACAGCAGTGTCCAACATGACCAAATATCATATACCCATCCACAGTCAAAATGCAGAAAGCATCCTGGAGAGGCACTACATGACATGAAGGCAACAGTCCAAATCCGCGAGCATGGTACTCTTGAAAAAGGGCAAAGAGCCCACGAGCACACCAGCCCAGCAAGGGGATGGAGCATATGCATGAATGCCTGCCAAGAAACCTGGCACGAATGCCAGCAGCAGCATCAGTGAGGGCACAAAGTCCACGAGCACACCCGCCCAGCAAGGGGATGGACGACACACATTGACTGCACGCATGAATGCGTGCCAAGAAACCTGGCATGAATGCCAGCGGCAGCATCCGTGCTGCGGTTCAAACCCGCACACACGTTGGATCTGGAAAGGCATAAGCCTGCAATCACAACAGCCTGGTGGGGGTTTGAAACTGGGTGACCACAGCAACAATGCCACCACTTAACCATCACAGTATGGGATAATTTCCAACATTGAAGTAATTTTTATTATGCATCTAGTTTTGCAGTTTTTTCTTGTCGAATCCAATGGTTAGTAATTTTTTTTGATTAACTAATGAAGAAAATTTAGAAATATTTATCTCTAGTGGCATGCATTTCCACATTTTTATTTGGGTCCTTACTGATTTTATCTTTGCTGAAAGAAAACATCAAATCTTACGACTTAGATTAGAAGCTACAATCATGTTAATAAATGATCATAATAATATTTCATCATCATTTTTATTGTTAGAAATATTTGGGTTTTCTAGCCCGAGTTTTATGCATTTGTTGAATACACCACCTGGGTCTGTTGATTGCTTCATGGGTTTAGCTTTAAGCAAATCTACTTATCATGTTCAGGGTTTGGATGGTTTATTATGTCAAT
The DNA here is from genome assembly GCA_018584345.1 of Thuja plicata. NCBI lineage: Eukaryota > Viridiplantae > Streptophyta > Pinopsida > Cupressales > Cupressaceae > Thuja > Thuja plicata. Next base: position 767,545 of record MU227446.1, read on the forward strand.
TAACTTTGTCCTTTAATTTGAATTTTGAGCCAAGCATTATACATAATTCGTTGGAATGCAAGGTGTTGATTACAATATTTTGGTACACCTATAATCTCCTAATTGTGAGGTTAAAATCTTTTTGGTCAATGTAGATGTGTCACATGAATGCAAGGGTTTTCTTTGTGTGCATCAATTTTAAATAAGGTATTGCAATTTCTTGCAGAGTGGCAAATCTACTGCAAATGCTTCGCTTGTTGGAGGTGAAACAGAAGCCTTGCAGAGGCTAAAAATGTTTGCCACAGAGTATAGAGGGCAGCCCGAGAAAGTTGGCAAGGATAGCTCTGGAGATAGTCTTTATGGTGCTAACTTTTCATGTAAAATCTCACCCTGGTTGGCAATGGGTTGTCTTTCACCACGTTACATGTTTGAGGAGCTAAAGAAAAACAAGAACAGGTGTCTTTCTTCTCCTTTGGCATTGATCATCATAAAATGCATGGAAGAGGATATTCAATCAATAGAAAGTTTGAAGACTTGTTTTTTCAATAATTACATCCATTTTAAGTTTCATGCAAGTAATGTCAAAATCAATCATGGCTAACTGGGATGCATCTTTGTTGAATTCAGTTCCATTTCATCATCTCTTGGAAAAGCTTCTGGTTCTGATAGTGGATTAAATTGGCTTACCTTTGAGCTTTTATGGAGAGACTTCTTTAGGTGATCTAATTTTCCTAAATACCAATTTTCATTTCACATCTCATTTATTGAGACTTTACTGATTATTAAAACACTGAATTACAGATTCATTACAAAGAAGTACAGCTCAGCTAAGAAAAGTCAAACTGCTTCTCCAGCCATAGCTTGTGCAGGTCCTGTTGCGGCATAGTGGTATTCAGCAAACAATAAATTTCAAACAAACACTTCTGGTGAGCTAGGTAGCTTTCAAAGTTACCTGTAGAGTTTATTCGTGGGTCATGTTTGATTATTTGTGTAATAACGGCTTCCTGGGAATGCAAGATTTTGAATACCAGTTTAACATTAGACTTTGTAAAAGATATTATTGTGCCTTATAATATCAGTCATTGAGTGTGCTATTAAAAACATATCTTTGATTTACCTTGGAAGAGTATGGCAGAATGAATATGTTGCAATTTCTGCATTTAAATTCATTAGTTACACCATTCCTTTGGTTATTTATTCCAGTGATATCAGTAATATGGTATTATTGTGTTGCAACTTTGAAACGTTATGGTATATTCCTATTACTGATTACTAATTAATTTATTGGAGCCTTGGAAATCTTCAAGTTCGAGCAAATAGCTCTAACTGTGAATCAATGCAGACTGATCCTGTTTGTGTGATAAAGGCTTCCTTAGAATGCAAGATTTTGAATGTACCTGATGATATCCATCATTGATCCTGACATTAAAACATATCAATGATTTACATTGGAAGAGAGTGATTGAATGGATGATGTCGCATGAACTTGTTTGTTACACCATTCTTGTTGTTTTGATCAGTCTGCATTAGCACTGTAGTGTTTTTTGTGTTATGATTTTGAAAGGTAATGGTGATTTCCTGTTACAAGTATTGCTTGATAGTGCTTGGAAATTCAAAGATAGTGAAATTCAAACTAATATCGAAAACTATGAATCTTATTTCCATTGCATGCTATAATATTAAAATGCCATCACATAGTAAACGTACTGCTGAGCTTTATAGATGCAGGTTGCATAATCTGCGCAGGAAACTAATTTTAACAGGTTAATGTTTTCATGTACAAGTGCACTATACATTCTAGACTTCCTTTTTAAATGTTGCAGATAGTTTACAATCTTATGAGCAGCAACGCTAGACAAGTACAAGCTCTTGCCAACAGTTATAAGAGACTAATACAAGCTTCTTACAATACCAGAAAAATCACCTAGGATGACCAGCAAGGTTACCCAGAGATGGGGAGACTTTAAGGTCTCTGGTACTGGTACGCCTATTTTTTAAAATAGGAGACGGGGTACTTGGAGACGGCAATTTTTTTTAATATAATTTAATAATTTTTAAGAAATACCATAGATTCATAACATAGTGCTTTGAAAACAAGAACAATGGAAAGTTATAAGTATGAAATTATGAACATTGAACATTAAAAGTTTAAAGAGTCAGAGACTAATACTAAATAGTAATGTCATATAAATATAGAGTCAAATAGTTCAAAAGTTCAAAACTCTTATTGCATATCTCATAGTCATATCTGATTTCTGAATATCGCATATGATCATCATCATATCAATAATCAGATTAAAAATCGCTGAGATTATCATTACATATTGAAATTTGAAATTCAAAATTATATAGTTTGATGCTAAATTGCTGATATGCAAACAAAAAACTCAAAACTGTAAACAAAAATCAGAAATCCATCTATCTCATCTACTCCACAAGGCTGTGATCATCCATCTCAAGCTCTTCAGCTATGATGCTGTCCAGAAACTCATCATTCTCCAACTCAGGTTCCTCTGATGGTAGTGATGGTAGTATAACTAGGGGCAATTCATTAAGGCCATCTGGTTGCAGCATATCTGTCATAATGATAAAAATATTATTAATTGTTTATAATATTTATTTATAATTTTGATCCTCTTATTAATAATTATTATATCAATAACAATATATTATTAATAATTAATAATTGTGATATATTGTTAATAATAGATTATTCGTTATATAGTATTACTTATTATTATATTAATAAATAATATATCATATAATCCGATAACAATATATTATTATTTAATATTTAATATATTATAATTTATTATTTGTTATATTAATATTTAATTATTTATTTATTTGAATTTTGTCTATTTAATATTTTTTAAAAATGTTAAACCATAAATGCCCTTGCTAAAAAAACATTCAAATAAGGGTCAAAATCATAAAATGGCTTAACGTTGTATTTTAAATTTGTTTTTTAATTAGGAGATGTGGGGGAGAGGGGTCTCCGGGTAAGTTGCTATTTAAGAATCACAGCCACGTTAAAAGCCAATTATGAGAGATTAGGCGTCATGCCTTAGAAGTCAACATTAGATGCTCCCTTTCACTTTGATCTCTACAATGGAAACCTAATGCTTCAACCAATTATGCATGACCTTGTAACATAATTTCAACGCATTACATACTGCAGTAGACTTTGTGCTCTGCCCAGATTGATCTTTTGGGCTCTGCAACCACGATAATACTGTTAAAAGCTGCATTTTTCACGATCAGTAACTGGTGAAGCAATTTTTAGAGGCATTTGTCTTTAAAACATTGTTTTCCTTGTAGATTGTTTTACATTTAAATTGGGCTTTTTAAGTTGGTGGTTTTTATGTCACTGTGATTTGAGTTAGTCTCGTTAAAGCTATATGCTTAAAATTTACAGTTTTTGTTTTCTATTTCATTTCAGGTTTTGTTAAATTTTTTAGGGCTTATGTATTGTTTTCAGGATTATTCGATATCTCTAATTTAGGATTGTTGGACCTGTTTTTTGGATGGAGGTTCAGACTGTAAGTGCGGCAGCCTGGCAGGGGTATGAAGTCTGCAAGCATACCAGCCCAATGAGGGTTTCACAAAGTAGTTTTAGTTAACCGATATGGTAGTATGAGCGTAGAGGCTGAAACTTCTTCGACTAAGAGCCAAATTCACTGGGGCACAATCCCAGCCTCATCCCTTTTGATGTCAGAGCTTGGCAGGCTCATTTGAAGCCATTCAAATTCACCAGTAGACCAAAGGCCATAGGCTATTGTTGGACCTTTTCAACATTGTTCAGTTTTTTTGAGTTTTTAAAATAGAAGATTAATTCTTAGCATGTATAGTAATTAAATTTGGTTTTATTTTGTTAACCATATTGGATTTTTTGATCAAAGGATTCTTTTAGTCTGTCTATTTTCTATTGTTAGCGAGTGAATTTTAGTAGTTAGCATCTAGGTTTGATATTATGTTGAAATTTAAACATTACATAGTTTATGCTACCTTAAAGATACATTTAAAAAAAATGAATTCTTAGTTTAGTTTTAAAATCTAGGTTTCGCATCATCTTGAAACTTAAATCTTACATAATTTAAGCTACAAAAAGATGCATTTTAAAAAATGATGTTAATTATAATATTAGGACAATAAACTGCTCCTCTTATTAATGTTATGGACAACAAATGCCTTCAGGTTAAAATTGGTGGTAGAGACAACTTAATACAACATAAGAATTTAATTATCCTACTTCATTGCATTTTTGGATTAAAATTGGCGATAGAGACGTCTTTTTTCCAACATAAGAATTTAATTGTTCTATTTCATTGCATTTTTGAACAAGTTTATCTGAAAGACGTGTCATAATTAAATGCTAAAATTATATAATTGTAATTTTAAAAAAATTTTCTTATTACATGAAATGACTTTGATTAATTGAATCTCAACTAGGTCAATTAAGGATACACATCCTTTCTACTATCAATTAGACTTAATTGGGTTAAATGTGGTAAATTTGGGCAATTTATACTTAATTAACCCTCTTAATTTAAGTAGGTAATTTATTAGAATAAAAAATAAATTAGTCTAAAAGAGGTGATTGGTGCTCATTGTTCTTAATTATATACATATTATTGTGTCTTAAGGATTTGACATATTTCTTTTATGCACTAGCTTAAATAGGGTAATTAGGGTTTGTTATGCATAAATTCCACCCCTTATTATGATAGTCATTTTCTTAGAGATCAATCTCAATCATGTTAAAAAGGACAATTGGACTTATTTTAAATGTGGTGATGTTTCAACTTAAAAAAGGGTCACAAGCAAATAAAGAAACACCAACATAATTCAGATACACCAACATAATTCAGATGTATGTGTACTAGGGCATAAACTCAAAATGAAACATCAATACCTTTACAAAGCATTTGAAGGTTGTCACTTCATAAAGTACTTGAGCTAGAGCACAATTTCATGTAGTTTAAAAAATACTAAGTATTAAAAAGATGGATGTAAAAGCGAATATTTTGTTGAATGAAGTAGTGTTTTGGTTTGAAATGTGTTGTGAGTGTTTGTGTTTGGTTTTGGTTGTGTTTGAGAGCCTATGCAATTTGTAGTGTGACCAAACCTTAGTGCTCAATATAAGCTCACATGTTGAAGTAAAATCTCAAATTTGTGTTGATAGAGGTAACCCTCATGAAATTATTGATGAGTGGAGCATACTCATGGCTAAGCCATGGAAATTTCCTTTGAGGAAACTGCTAGTGATGTTATCTCATTACCAAACCAAACAAATCAACACCTTGAGCAAGATAAAATTACTGGTGAAGACCCTTCATTCCTAGGGAGATTAGGTATTAAGAAGTATGAACCTGAACCTAAAATCAAAATTTTGGGGCGAAGAATATTTTTGTAAATTCCCTTATTTCAAGCTTTCATATCTACAACAAAATAATAAGGGAATTATGCTTAAAGAAACTAGGCAAAAAAAGAAAGGATCCCCAAATTGTCCATGTTATGGGACAACTAATAGATATCATGTTAGGAAAGGTGGTCGTTCCAAAATAAATAGACCCAAACAACCTAGTTGTGGATATAACCATTAATGTCACTCTTATACATAATACCTTAATCTACCTAGTAGCAACCATTGATGTGATGACAAGATAAACAATTCATAATCTTCAACTATTTGATCTACGACCTAATCCTACAATATTTTAACTAGTAGATAGTTTAATTGTTAAAAATGAAGGTGTCATTGAACAACTAGTCATCACATTATATTCTTGGGAATAGCCTTCATATTTCATGGTTCTTCAGCCTAAGGACAACTTAGGTGGATACCTACTTATTTTGGGTCATCCATGGCTAGCAATTATAGACATTTTTATAGGTTGCGGTTGTGGACATATGATAATCTCTAATGAGAATGTGACAAAGAAACTAGTTTTGTATCCACCTACACAACCTTTCACTAAGATGGAACAACCAACATGGACAAACTTTGGAGATAATGATTTAAATGCCTTATAGATATCAATGACAATAGAAACAAGTATCATGCTTCAGTTGCAAGAGAAGGTTGATATGTTCTTCATGGTAATTGTTGTTCATTTACATGACTTGTTTTATTGATGAGACTGCTCTCTTTTTGTCTATACTACAACTTTCTCTATATATCTCAATGCTTTTTTAATGAAACCTTGTTGTTCTCTTGTAAGAACTGGCATTTCCTCAAACTATCTGATGTTCTCCACATATCTACCCTTGCAACATCTACCAATTATCTTTCTACTACATGCCTACATCATAAGTTGTTGGCCCATAACCATGACCTCAATGCACCATTCTTAAATGTTACCTCTACGAGAACCTTGACCAAGCAAGTGGAGATATCGCCACGAAAACTTCTCAACATAAACAACCGGTTGAACACAAAACAATAAAAAAGTTAATCTCCATGTTGTAGATCCATAAAAAAGTATTTGCTTGGGACTACCATGACATAAAAGAATTTGATATCATAATAGAAGATAAACTTGGAAAGACAAATGTTGTAGCAACTTCATGTCTAGATTGAATACTCTAACATTTGAAAAACTATCATAGATGCCTCTTTTCTCGATGAACATTTGTATTTAGTAATAATAAAAACACAATGGTATGCATATATTACCAATTATTTATTTTCAAGGAAGAAATCCTCTAATTTCTCACCAAGAGAGAAGTGTCACTTGGTTGAAAGAAGCTTCCTTTTTCGTGGATATTTAGTTATCTTTTCTACACTTGATAATGTTATGAGATGTGTGGCAGAAGATGAAGTTTATGACATTTTGCATGCATGTCATGATGAACTTTGTAGAGGACATTTTGCTGCCAAAAGGACTACTATAAAAATACTAAATACAAGTTGTTTCTAGTACACTCTACGTAAGGATGCAGTCAAGTCTACCACACAATGTGATAGATGTTAGAGGATGGACTGTCCAACTTGCAATGATCAAAAGCACCTGCAATCACAATTGATTTTCGCACCTTTTGATAAATGGGGGCTTTTCTATAGGTCGTATAAATCCTTTTAAAAACAATGAGGAGTACATGTTAGTCTCAACTAATTACCTCATCAAGTGGGCAAACATTTGTGCCATGAAGCATGCCATAGATAACAAAGTTGTTGAATTCACACATGCAAATTTTTTTACTAGATTTGGAGTACCTAGAGAAATTATTACTAACTAGGGACCTCAATCTACATCAATGCTAATTTAAGTATCAATAAATGAATATAATGTCAATTATAAGAAGTCTACCCCCTTATCATCCCTGACTTAATGGCCTAGTTAAGGTTTCTAACATAAACATTGAAGCCATCGTAAGACAATTTTCTTGTACCCAAAGGATTAGGTAGCTAGCCTTCTTGAAGTTGTATGCACCTAACTTGGAAGACTATGATACGATTTACACCATATGAAATGACTTATGGGATGAAGGCTATTTTTCCCATTGGGTTTGAAGAAGGAGGAGGAGGAGGAGTATAGAATCAATGAATGAAGTGATATGATCACTTCATCGGGACAAAACTATTTGAATGAGGTGATAGGGTTCTCCTTTATGATTCTAGATATAATGATCACAAGGGAAAGTTACAAACAAGATGGTTAGGTTCATATGAAGTTGACGAATCATATCCTAATGGTGTAGTTCAATTGACCAAAATTGACCTAGTATGGTTCTCACTGTTTATCCATTGTCTCGCCTAAATTTTTACCAAAAAATATTAAACATAGAATTTCATGGTATTATTTATATCATAATTGGTAATTGTTGTCACTAAGGATTGCACCCAAAGGCTAAGTATGAAACTTAGCGATCCTGTGAAACATGGGACTACTTTCAGGTTGTGGGTGACCTATGGTGAAAGTAGACCTTGGGGTTAAGGGCCGACTTCCCTTGAATCACCTTAAAACTGAACTAAACTTTTGGAGGAAAAGGGGAGAGAATGTATTAATTTGAAATAACTGGAAATGAAACTGAGGTGATTCACCAAACTTGAAAGATCCACAATTGCAAAAGCACTCATAATATGACTAAAGCATATCTCAAAACTTCACAACTTTACCCTACTTATAGTATTGTTTTTAAGAATAATAAGGCGCATATTGTAAATGAGAAGGGAAAATGAGTCCCACAACCCAAAATACTTATAAGTGCACACAAATTAAGACTTTAGGCAACAATATGTGTTTCCTGAACCTTTAGATAAGTAGAAATATCAAGTAAAGGATTAAACTAATCACAATAACTTTGACACAATACTCACTAAACAACTCAGAAATCAATAAGGAAAAGAAGGACAACTGCTCTGCATTCAATCAAAAGGAGCCAAAGTACAATCTGTTTCTCCAAGAGCTACAAACAAACGTATCTCAAAATGAGATAGAATGCAAGAATTGCCTCAATCACAAAATGTGAGAGGTATAAATAGATGAGAGACAATAATGTGCATTTCCAAGAAATATGGAATCCCATGACCGACTCCACCAAATTTGGAACTGAGAGGAGAAATAATCTCTGACAAATATGCATTTAGGTCCATGAGATATGTTGATCAATATTAGGTGACCTAACCTCCCCTAAAGGTGGTGACATGAGATTTTCAGAATTCATGGGTTTAAAAACCTTCCTCTTTCAAAATCAAATCACACCTAACCCCTAATCATGCTTTGGTAGGTAATATTTGAACAAGGTGATTTATAACAATATCACTTGTCAAATATTTTACAATAATGAAAGTACATGATTTTACATTAAAAACACTCCATTTGAAATAATGACCCCTAATAAAAGATTGACATTACAATAACACCTAGGTGTTTGGGGTCACATTATCCAATTGCAAAAATAACACCTAAGACTTAGGGGTATATGTCTACATCTCCAATTTTGCCTTTTACAAAATGACTTTCTTGAAAATAATTTTTTTTAAATGAAAGTCTATCTCTCTTTTTAATTCCCCCTTTACTTAGGCAAAATTAAACCCTTAGCATATACTATAAAATAGGCCCTAAAACATATCCCATCTCATGTTTATAAAATAAACATTTCAAAAATGCCTCACCTTTAAAAAAATGCTCATGAAATAAACCTTTAAAAAAAACCCACTTTGAATTTGTTTTAAGAAACTATCCAAATTGGTTTTTTGTTGTTTTGAACCACTTCTTCTTGCAAGAAAAACTCAGCTTTACTGTTGAGATTTTAAGATCGCTGCAAATGTAATAGCACTGCGTAGATTGTATATTGTATGTGTTTTTCAAATGCAACAATATCTCTTTCATTTATATTGAGAAATAGGCTAGGAGAGACATGTCCCTTCATCGGACATGTCTATTCATTATAATATTAGAATGTTTCATGAATCAATCATATATTAGAATAATATAAGTTTGCATATATATATATATATATAATCAATATCTAAGTATTATATGTATTCTAAATGATCATACGACTAAAGCTAGAGACATTAACACTCCCTCTTAGCTAGGGAGGATGATCAAAGATAATGTGTAGTGGTCTCTCTTGTCAACACATATGACCCTCACCATAGCTACACAAAACATCAACACTCCCTCTTAGCTAGAGAAGATAAAATCCATCAAGGTAATAAATCCATTAATTTTGAAAGAGAGAAGATATCACCTCACTATGATATCAGGAGATATGGTATATGCAGGATGATCAAGTCACATGATATTCACCATAGCCCATAAATATCCATGATATGTGTAATGAAATTACATCTTATGATGTCTTCCATATGGATTCTAAGTTTACGTAGAGATATGCCACTATGTGACATTTCTCATATGGTCCAGAAAATGTGTAATATTAAGTTCAGAAGGATCCTAATATGATCCATATGTATACAAGGAAATTACATAATTTGTGATATGTAGGATCACCTAACATGTGATACCAATTTATAGCTAGATTTCTGGTGTTGATTGTGTGTGTTTTTAAGCATCAACGTTTCGGATCACACTCCGTGATCCATCATCAGGATGAGAGAACAATAAGGAGAAAATGATGGATCACGGAGTGTGGTCCGAAACGTTGATGCTTAAAAACACACACAATCAACACCAGAAATCTAGCTATAAACTCAATGGATTGTGGAAATCTGATCGATTTAATGTGATACCAAGTTTTACATATCACCTAACACGTGATATGAGGAATCTCCTAACACGTGATACCAAGTTTTACATATCACCTAACATGTGATATGAGGAATCACCTAACATGTGATACCTAATTTTATATATTACCTTAAATCATAATATAAGGAATCACCTTAGATTGTGATACCTAGTTTTCACATCACCTTAGATCGTGATATGAGGAATCACCTTAGATCGTGATACCTGATTTTCATATCACCTCAGATCGTGATACGAGGATATAGTAATTAGAGAACATTGCATTCCCCTTACATATAACCCTATTATGGTATGTGCACTGACATATCAAAATGTCTACCATAACTAATCTCCATATGAGGAATCACCTTAGATCGTGATACCTGATTTTCATATCACCTTAGATCGTGATACAAGGATATAGTAATTAGATAACATTACATTCCCATTATATATAACCCTATTATGGTATGTTCACTGACATATTAAAATATCTACCATAACGAATCTCCATTAAAGATCGTCACCTTGTAACATTAAATATAAGTGTTCATTGTCTAAGAAGTCATCACTTCTCAGAAATGTACACAGGATGGGGGGCCCATAAGTAATGGAGTCACACACATGACATCCACCTTGACTTATCTTAGAACGTGAATCCACCATGGCTCACCCCAGAGGGTGGAAACAAAGGCTTTCACCTTAGACTTCTCTCTCAAAGAGAAGAATGCAATAACATACAAAATAATAGATCACAGATGTTGAAACTCCTTTTCATCTAATGCTTCATTCTCCAACATACCAAGTTTATCTCGAAAGTATACAACCTTCTCTCTAGCAAGAGACTTGGTGATAATATCATCCATCGGCTCTATAGTGATAAGGTACCTTGAATAACATACTTATGTACTATATCTCTTATATAGTTTGCATCACTCTTGGTGAACCACAAGTCATCCAGGAATATCATGACGTAGGAGTTAGCATAGAGGCATTTCAGCCATAGTCCTACCATAGTCCTCTTATTATAAAAATCATATCCACTGTTGACTCCCTATGAACCAATGACCAAATTCCTTGGAGATCAGAATGAATTAGATCCTCTAGATGCTCCCTATAAATTTTGAGGTCTTGCAACAACCTCGTGACCTCCTCATCCAAGGTTGCTTTTAGATGAACTATCTGACTCCCTCTGAATCTAATATCAACCTTCTGCGAGCAAGTCATGTCTTTGTTCTTTAGTCTGCATTAAACTCTTTTCTTGAATGCCCTTTGATCCAACAACTTATCCATCTATCTAGGAATATCATGACCTAGATATCTACATAAAAGACTTCTAGCCCACATATATGGAACTACATAATTTGAATTGCAAGCCTTTGGATTTTTATAGTTTCCTCGTCACTAGGGAAACCATCTCGATATGGCTTGCCCTTCTAAATCGGAATGATTAAGATCCTTGAAAAATAATTTTGGGAGATCCTCTAGTAGCTCCCTCTATTACGAAACCATGCATGGCCCCAATCATGAAAATATCTTGCTTCAAGAGACTCTCATCATCTGGTACATGATCAAAATTTTGATCACAACATTATTCTTAGGAGTAGTTTTCCATACACAAATGCACTGTCTGATTCCATAGTAACATGAGTGAATGTAATAAACTGTGGATTGATCCCTAGGCTTGGCAACACCAAACATTCGTGATAAAGTGACTTCCATCTGAAGCTCCTAGTACATGCATCAAACTTCCGACCTTTTCGTCCAAGGTTGAAATGTTACACTCCCTCTGAATCTAAATTCTTCCTCTTTGAAGAAACATCTTTAGTCATCAACTCAGTCCTATGGCTGCATGCATCAATTTCTTTCTCCCTTGAATGCAATTTCTTATGTTTCTTGATCCATCCTAAAAGCATTTCAAAGAGATTACAAATAGTTCATAAAACTAAACTATCTCAAAGAGAAATACCAAAGATAGATGCATACAAGATTTTACTAGCCAATATTATAGCATAAATTTCAAACTCAATAATTCATGTGCATTAATAAAACATGGAATACTTATCTTAAGTTTTAAATATTTCCTTTCGTAAAGTGAGCCCATGTAGGAAATATCACGTATAAATTAACTCTCATCAAAATTAACACGACCTTTCTTCTCTGGTCGATGCATAAATCCACATCGTTATCGCAGTTGAAAAAATTCAAATTTGTGAGTTGGCTACTATCGAACGTTAACTTTGCCGATCATGCCACTCGTAAACATTTTAACTTATTGAATGACTTATTGCATTTATCCAGTACAACTGTATCATGCACCAACGACAAAACTCAGAGTGTCTCGCTCATAAGCTCTAGCATTGTTGCAATTATTTTGAATGTGGATGTTGACTTCTTTGTTATATCATGTAACCATATTCTTTGAATGTTAATTCCTCCTCTCTTTTTTTTGAATATTATCGATACCATGTTACTTTTGGGCTCTTTTAACCATAGACACAATCATTTTCCTTCCCAACCAAAGACAAATCTCTCTCTCTCTCTCTCTCTCTCTCTCTCTCTCTCTCTCTCTCTCTCTCTCTCTCTCATCTTGGTATATTTCAATTTCCACATATATTTTCTTCAATTGAATGTGTTAGAGAGGCCATATGACACTTGATGGTTTGTGACACTTTGTATTACATGTCATTACTAGTTTGTGGCTCACTGCATGCAAATCCAAGAATCATAAAATTTATACCCAAGACATTCACCTTCCTTCATGTCCAATATATTAAATGGTTCATTGGAAAACTCATGCGGGGTGCCTCTGTCAGTACTTGCCCAAATTATTAATTGCGTCCCATGAAGTCCATATCATGCCTTCCATTAGATAGTCATCATAAAAATATCCTCAATGATTATCTATGTACGAAGGCTTGGTATCGCTCTATGCGTACCACAATAATTGGTTAACAATTTTGAGTAAGTTTTTGGCTTCATTTACATCGTCCCATGTTTATTCATTCATCTACTCATATCATCAATGCATTTCCTATCACCAATCAATGTATTTGTTATCCATATCTAAGTCACATTATCTCCATATATCATATTTTCTTGGAAGCAACAATTTATTATACATATGCTATCCCAAATGCTTGAAAACAACCTTTTGGACGACATATATAGACACAAATATAGTTCGGCCTTCGTATGATTTGGGAAATTGCTAGCCAAGAAAAGTGTTGATCATTACATATGACTCAGCCAGAAGAAGATCAGGCAATTTTTCATCCTCATCCTTTAGAGAATCACACCATATGATTAGTGAATCACACAAGACCTGTATGAGGCAATGATAAATTTCCATCCTCGTCCTAATGGGAGCAATGCTACTTGTGAAAGAGACTTGCTTCAATTGGGCTAGAGAACAATGAGACCAATTGTTAAGCATACAGACAACTCCCAATGACCACACCTGAACTTGGTCAATATATTTTTGGTGCCATTATCTTTGAAGAGACCCTCCTATTGAATTTGCGTAGTGATCTGATTTGAACACAGTATGTTGCCGCTCTTGATTGCACCAACTGGTTGAACGTCAATGAGATTGTCATTTCTAGGATGCTATGTTGGCGGAGTGTTAGGCTTCTCAATGGGATGTGACTGTAAGATGGAAGTGGGGATTACACTCATATTACAAATTGACTTATCGGCTTAAAATAAAAATTCTTCCTTTTGAGAACAATCCCGCCACCTTCGAAACAAGAGCTATTAGAGAAAGTATGTAACAAGTAGTCTCGGTGAATTCTGCTACTCCTGTATCCATATTATCCAAGCACATTCTACACCTTTCCTAGCACAGACACGACAATATTTATAACCTTCAATCCTCAGGTCCAGAAACGCCACTCAAACCTAACTGGAGTTGTTTTAGATTCTAACAATGATGTTAATGAAGACTTCTAAAATACTAAGGAAGAGGTGGAAGTAGAAGAAGAAAAATAAATCAAGGGAGACACTATAGAAACCCTATTTGGAGCACCTAGATATTATCCATTCAGAGTCCTAGGAGTTCTATCTAGTCAAAGAACAACCATTCTCATTGATAGTAGTGCAACCCAAAATTTCATAGATGAGTGCTACATGGTTAAAAGTGGATTGAAGGCTGAAGTGTTTGAAGAATTTAATGTTATTGTTGTTGATGGATTCACCATACCCTATAGCTAAGTTTTTTAGAAACTTGAATGTGATGTTTTTTATCTGGCATGAATTGGAGAGATTGATGTTTTCTTGGGAGTTTAGTGGTTGCATTCTAGTGGAGGATACTATACAAGCTACAAAATTATGGAGTTCAAATTTCATTCCAATAGGAAAGAGATTTTGATGAGAGACTTATCAAATAGAGATCCTAAAGTGGTTTCAACCAAGAGGATAGAAAGTAATTTTCTAAAGGACAAGTAGCATGAGCAGCAATAATTTTGGTCCATGCCACAAGTTTTTCTATGAAACAAGGTAAAAATCCTTTTGAAATTCAATCAATTCTTGATAAGCATAGTCTTGTTTTCAACTATCTATCCCTGAGGTTACCACTCAATAGCGGATTTTAGCATGTAATAGAATTAGAATAGGGTGCCAAACCTAATATCACAACTCCTTGCCATCATCCAAGGGGTTACAAGGAGGAAATAGAGAATATTATCAAAGAACTTCTAGTCATGGTTCTAATAAGGCCAAGCTCTAGTCCATTTGCTTCGTCGGTAGTTTTGTAAAAATGAAGGATGACACAATGAGGATGTGAATAGATTATAGAATATTAAACAAGAAGACCATCAAGAAAATATACCCTATCTTGAGGATAGATGAACTCATTGATGAGTTACTTGGAGCAATATATTTTTCAAAAATTATGGCCAGTCTACCACCAGATCCTCATGATGAAGGAGGATGTGGAGAAGATTGCTTTCCAATTCTACTATATACATTTTGAATTCTTGTCATGCCTTTTGGCCTCACAAATACATCAACAATTTTCCAACTTGCATTAATAAGGTATCTAGTAGATAGCTTAGAAAATTTGTTGTAGTATTCTTAGATATTATGTTTAGATTTTAAGATCGCTGCAAATGTAATAGCACTGCGTAGATTGTATATTGTATGTGTTTTTCAAATGCAACAATCTCTCTTTCATTTATATTGAGAAATAGGCTAGGAGAGACATGTCCCTTCATGGGACATGTCTATGTCTATTCATTATAATATTGTAATGTTTCATTAATCAATCATATATTAGTATAATATAAGTTTGCATAATTAATAATAATATATATAATACATCATATATATATATATATATATATATATATATATATATATATATATATAAATACAATA
>MU227446.1:783151-807517 GCA_018584345.1 Thuja plicata
TATAAGTATTATATGTATTCTAAATGATCATATGACTAAAGATACAAACATTAACATTTACTATGGATTTCGAATGGAAAGAATTTGCTATGGATTTTGGGAAAGTTTCTATCTTTTTAAGCTTGCTTTGTGGGTCAAGATTCGAATGTAATATATGCAACAACGTAAGAGAGCATTCTTATTTCATTCCAAAGCGTTGAATTTTCTGTTTTCAACGTGGTTATGGGCTGCTTCTTCTCTTCACGCTTTCTTTGATTTGGAGCTTTATTTACTGGTTTTTCTTCCATAGCATGAGACTTGGCTTATGCTTTGCTGCTATTTATTTTTATTTGCACATTTTCCATATGTAAATGCATCATGATCATTGTGTTTTGATGTATAACAATACATATTTTCTGAGATTACACATGCAACTGGATCATTCCTCTGTTAGTTTTGCTGATTCTACATATGGAATGCAACTCTTTAAACTTTGCTGAGATATATATGTTGTTTTGATAATATGCATTGTTGTTTTGATGAGATGCATTTTTGTTTTCAACATAGATACATATGAAATGGAGATGTATAAAATGCATATCTTCTAAGATATGCATGTGCAAATGTTGCCCATCTTTTGGGATATGTAAATACCTTTGCTTTTCTGGAATCATTTGCATGAATGTTGAAGACATCATGTTGATTTTGCATTGTGATTTTGTGCTTGATTTTAATCTAGAATTAGGGCATCATGTTGATTTTGCATTGTTTATATTCATATGAATTACTATAATCAAGAAAATTACTTTTTTACCTTTTTCTCTTGATGCATTGTTATCTGAGATTCATTTGGAATCATTGTGCTCTACTCCATTGAAGTTATTGGCTCATGATTAATGTTGTTTTCATTCTTTAAAACTCCATTCTTTTCATATGAAGAAACACCCATATTGAGATGCATTGCTTCTCCTTGACTATGTATCAACTTTTTGGGGACTATGATAAACATGAATGTATATTTTCCGTATTGCAATGCTATGGCAAGGTATGTACCTCCATTCTCTAAAATATTATGGCATGGTGTTGTACCTCCATTTTTTGCTTTGATACTTGCATCTCTTGAATAGTGATAATCTCATACTTCTTATTGTGACGTTGGTCTCTATTAAGAGGTGACCTAGATGGTGCCTTTTTACATCTTGTGCATGCATTATAGATCATTATTTTTGGAAAAGAGAAGGCTTATTGTTATGCACTTGTGATCATACCTTCTTTGTTCATGGTAGAATGATGCATCTAGATATGTCCATATTGTGCTCTCTTTACTGCATAGTGAACTTTTTGGCAATGAATTGTAGCTCTTTCTGAATGATTTATACCAGTTGATCTCCTGTTCTCTTGACTGTCCCATTGGATACTGCTTCTTTTTGGTGCATCTTCATATGTTATTTTTATCAGAAATAGTTGTCCTTCAAAGGTGGTCTATAATGGCTGCCCTTACAGGATTCCTATTGTCTGAGCAAGGGAATTTATTGCAATTTAATGCAATGTAACAACTTCTTATGTACCTGCACATGGAACAAACAAGTTAAGAAAATATGGTACCCTCCCTTTTCTGCACATCATTTGAGTCTTCATCTGTCTTGAGCATGGATCATCTTTTGATAGATCATGCTTATATTTGGGCATGTATGATTGTGGATGTAGATAGGTCATTGGGTATTACTTATTGCTTAGATTTTAAAGATCTAACCCATCCTCATCATTGCAAGCACTGGAGCAGTTCTGGAGTTGGAATGGACTCAACATTCTTCCTTTTAACATGCAATAACTTGTATCCCTCTATCTGTTTATGTCTCAGTTATGCATGTATATATGTAGCCATAAGATATTTTAGGGTTGGCTATGCTCACGACCTGTGTGAGCTCTTTTGATTTGCTTTAATTTCTTTACTGCAAATGTATACCATCCATGCTCAAACTCTGCATATGATCAAGTATATATCATTTCATTTACTTCATTGGATAGCTTACTTTACTTTCTTGCACTTTCAACTTAGCTAAAAAATGAACTCAAATATAATCCAGATCACTAATAATGTGCAAAGTAGGGTATCTTAGCAATTCACCAAGTAGGCTAACAATACCAACCAATTGAATGAACATGAGAATTGTGTAACAATAACCAAGAAGCCCATAATATTTGAACCTAAGCATAATTTCTCAGGCCTCAATGGTTTCCATGTATGATTTCTAACCTTATCTCTCCCCATAAAAAGTTCCTTCTTGTTTCTTTGCACACTGGTTGGATCATCCATTCTTGCTAAAATAAAAGTAGCACTAGCTTTCATCATTGTTGTACATGCAATAATTGTCAATGGTATTAATGGGGCTTGAACATGTATTCACTAACTGAGGGATCTATGCAACAATATGATCAAGCATAAATTTAAGTGCTTCCAACATCAACATCAATGTCATGCTATCATTAAATTTGGAAATGCCATCCAAATATCTCTATCTCACCCATGTAGAATCTAATACAAGTGTTTCTTCCCACAAATATGATTACTTCTTCACACAATCAACAATTAATGTTTTTATTTCACTGTATAACAAATATATAGTCATGTCTTAAAATTTCAAAACTTGATCTTGATATGTCATTTCACATGCGATAAATTTAGCAAAATCCTTCTCAATTCTTATGAATGATACATCAATTCTACACATAATGATTCATAATTATTTGTCATGTTCATGAATTTAATACTCATTACACTATGTTCGAATTTTATATTTCATTTATGATTAAGCTAAGTGCTTAATAAAACCCCATCCCACGAACTTAGCTAGTCTACCTAACATGTGAGGACACATGTCATCATTAAGCTAGGGGGATAATATAGATGATAAACTTTTGTGAACTCACTGACAACCATTCTATCTTGGTCATAATATGACATATACTTCTCACATATGTTTCCATGTCAATCGCCATAAGAATTAGCAATTATTTATTTTCCTCATAATTGAATCTATAAACATTCTCACATATTAAAACTAACACTTATACCTAGAGGAGGTTCAATGGATAAGTTGATAGGAAATTATAGTTATACTTTTAATGTATTTTATATTGCATAATTAATTGCATAATGTAATATAAATCTATACATGTTTTGATTCTACATATAAATTTTATGAGGTTGCAGGCAATTAAGGACAAAATATATGAGGAGATAGTTGTAGGATCAAGTGCTAGGTGTTTATAATGCACTATGTATCAGGGGATCACTTGATGAGGATTGTAAGCCAAAAAATCGTCATAAGGTGTGCTTTTATTTCCTGTTTTGTCTCTGTTTGAAAAATTAAAAAAAGATAGATTTTTATATAAAAAATATAATTATTCTAAAATAATTAAAATTTTAATGAATACTTTAAGAATTGATTGTTATGACTCCATGGTGAAATTTACTCATTGCAATTTGAAATCCTCAATGACTCCATATCCCACCTATGCCATTGGTTCAGAGCTTGCACTGGTTTTGGGGGCGCCTGCAGTTGTGGATGGAGGCTCCCAATCATCCACCAAGCATGCTATTATTCCCAGTGTGCCACGTGAGACATCTACTCCATCTCTTGTTGCTGGTCCAGTTCCCCTGCCTCATGGCCTAGGTTGGGGTTTTTGGGTGGTCCACTTTTGGTTGGAGGAGACATTTTTATTGATGGTAGGGTTTCTGTTGGGATAGTGTCCATTGGGCACCCCTCTTATAGACTAGGTAATGGGTTTTCAAAGGTGGGGAATGAGGTGGTCTCTCCCCTAAAGCATCTCTCTACTGTTGGTGGACATATTTTTTCTCATGTTGCTAAAGTTGCTCCTTCAAAAGAGAAATCTCAACCTCTTTCCCATGACAAGACATCCCCTATGATGGTGTATGGTCAGGATGTGGTGGAAAATATTAATTTCTGCCAATGTTGCAGGTTGGTTTGCAGATTCGCTGGTTTCTAGCCTTTCCTTTTGGACCTACATCATTGGGTGATAGACTCTTGGAAATCTGCAATCTCTGGTAAGATAAAGCTTTTCCCTTTTGCAAAGGGGTTTTTATTGCTTTATTTACTTCTGTTGAAGAACGCGATTTGGTGTTAAGCAAGCTATGGGTTTGGGGGATTCTCTCTTAGCCAAACCCAGGATAATCTCCTTTAATCCTCTTTCTGAACTACTTAATGTGTGTCCAGTATGGGTTCATCTCCCCAACCTTCCCCTTCACTTTTGGGAGAAGTCATGTTTTGAGGCCCTTGGCAACTCTATTGGTCGTTTCATAAAGGTGGATGAGACTATGGTTGCTTTGGGTCTCTCTATATTTACAAGAATTTTGATTTACATTGGTATCGCCACACCCTTCCCTAGAGATGTGGTTCTCATGGTGGGGGATAGGCCATGGAATCAAAGTGGTGGATTATTAGGGCATCTTGTTTTGATGTCATTGATGATTCTCTACTTGTCATTTGGAAACTAATTGCTCCCTCATTTAGCATAAAGGCACTACTACTTGGTGGAAAGACACTAATGATGAACAATTGATTGTGCTAGCTTTTGATTCTTCCTTTGATGAAGAATCACAAGCCGACAATGAGGATGAAGCTCCTAATGCAAATCTGGGCAAAGCTCCTACTGCAAACATGGGTAATGCTCCTACTATAAACCATGCCTCGTTAGTCCCTATGGATACTACTCCTACTCATGCTTGTGCGAACCCTTCTGGTCGTGTCAACTCTACTCAACCTGTTGCTCCTACTCTTCTCCAATCTTTGGTTGACGATGTACACCTTTCTCAACACTTTTCCCCTTATGCTGACAATTTTTCAAATACAGTGTTACAAGATGCTCCTCCATGTGGTGGGAATCCTAATGATAGATCCCCAAGATAGTTGTTTGACAACATAGATTTTTTTTCCGTTAACCACACCTCTTCCCCATGCTATGGGTGATTTGTCTACCCACTCTTGAGGTGAGCTACTAGGCTTCCTGTTAGTGTGTTCTTTATATTTTGTAACTACTAGCACC
The DNA here is from genome assembly GCA_018584345.1 of Thuja plicata. Taxonomy (NCBI): domain Eukaryota; kingdom Viridiplantae; phylum Streptophyta; class Pinopsida; order Cupressales; family Cupressaceae; genus Thuja; species Thuja plicata. Next base: position 788,198 of record MU227446.1, read on the forward strand.
TTTATTGTTAGCGTGTTGTTGATATCTTTTGACAAATTTGGGTTGTGGTTGTGTATGGGTCAACACCCTTTTTTGTTTTGTGATTTTAACAAAAAATATTTTAAATTAAATGAATTTTAATATCTTTTATTATTGTTTATAATTTCATAAAAATATATAAATAATAAAATAAATATTAATTTTAATGAAAAAGAATCCTATCAAAAAAGAAAAAGAAGAATAATAATTAGTATAAAGCTAATTATTCATTTTTAAATATTTTTTCCTTTCCCTTTAGAACATGAAAATGATAGAATATCCTAATAAAAGAAGAATATTAAAATAAATTCTTATTAAAAGAAGATAATAATAAAATATAGATTTTTCTTTTTATTTCTATTGTTTTCATTATTAATAATTTTTAAATATTTATGTTTAACTTTTAACAATAATGTGAAATCATTAAAATCTTATCTGCCAACATTGAAAAGAGTTTTCGATCCATAAATTTCTTTAGGATATTTTCCAGCACTAGAAAGTTTATTTGAAAATGATTTCACAGCTAACTAAGTTGGTTTCAAAACATGAGATAGGTTTGGCAACATATTGTGGAAAGTGAAGTTCACAATATAAAGCCTATAGTATATGATAAATGCCTTAAAATAAAGTGTGGTTTGCTTAATTTTATTAAACAAATTGAAGAAGAGAGAGAAAAAGGGAAGAAAATAGAATTAAAGAACAACATAGGTAGTAGGTAGAATTAGAAGGAAAAAATTTCTTAGAGAAGGGTGAGAAACAGAAGAAGGTTTAATGTAAGGTAAACAATGAGAACATAATCTCAGTGGGTAAAACGAGCTGAGACCTGGCGAAGAAACATTTTATAGACCATGCAATTGTCTTAAACAATCAAAGAATTTATCCTAATTTTCTATGAGGCGCATTGGTTGTACTACTTCTAGTGCTTAATGGGTTACGATAAAGAAGTAACCTAAAAATTTGCCCAAACACTAAAGGGCATGCAACAATGGTAAATGCATGCATGTAGATGTTATGGTAGCAACCATTGCTAAGGGCACATGATTACCAAATAATGGAGAAGCCTTCTAGAACACCGCAATGCAATCTCTTCTCATGTATATTTCACAAGACTAGATGACATGCAACTAGAATTTTCCTCATAGGGAAAAAAATATCTTTCCACACAATGGAAATGGGCATGTTCTACTACCTATGTCATCAAGTATTTAACTTGTGAAGGAATGATTTTTTTAAAATTATATTTGACTTATTTAAAGCTGCTCAACCACCTAAGGTCCAATCGTCATGTCAATGTGTTGGCTTTCACATGTTTGTCCTTTATGTGAAAAGATATTAGTATAAAAAGTCAGATATTCATAGATATGACTATGTTGTTGGTTATGAGATCTTCTATATCTATCTCTTATGTGACTAGTGTGACCTTAAGACATTCTTGGTGATGTCTCTTCTAAATATTGTTTCTTTGACCTTAACAATGATTCTCATATATATGATGCAAAAGATGTCAAAAGAGCTCGTGGATAAATAAGTTGCTATTTTGTGGATGTTTAATGTTATGATGTGACCATGAGGCATTGCATGGAGTTGGTAGCTACAAATAGGTCCTACATATGTGTTCATGAATAAGTGACATGAAGTTTTCTTTTCATTATGGTAATAAATATCTTCACTTGTAAAGTAATGTCACGTTTGGTTACTAGTAGTGTTTGTGTGTGTTCACAAAGGGTGTGTCCTTTAAGGAATGCCTACAAAGATGAGTTTTGTAGTTTGTGACTGTATACAAGTGGCAATAATAAGTTGGAACCAAACCCAAAACTGATCCAACCAACACTTCATTTACTCCTAACAAATTAGATACATAAACAGTTCGATCTGAACATAATCATAAATATTGTATCCATATTATGATGCACAAATGTATGCAGTATAATTTGGATCAAACATTATGCAGAAACAAAAACATTTGCAAACTTTTCATACAACAATATCGATACTTTGTCTAATACTTACAATATAATTGTTCCACCATCTTCTAAGACAAATGCAGTCAGAACATATTAAAGGTGCTTATCAACACACTATTCACAACAATAATTGAAAAGTATAATTCAAGTAAAACTGAAGAATGCAACCTTCTTTTTCAACCCAATCTATTTTTGTGAAAGAGCTCCATGAGGTCAAGCATCCAACTACTTGGATCGAATTTGAGAAAGGCATCATTACTAAGTGGGATATTTTTTCATGTCACTTGGGCAACATGAAATAAGAAACAATAAGAAAAATAGGAGTATGCTATAGAACATCATCAATTCAAGAGTTTATCAAAATAATTTGAAGGAGAAATTCAAGTCTTATTTAATGACATATAGTTGTGAAGATAGCTATGTTTGTCAAATGATTAACCTTAACATAACAACTAGGTCTGTTGGCTGACAGTTTGTCTCTAACCGTCGACGGTTCAACTACATGGTGACAGTTATATGGTTATTGTTCTCTTTCAAAGAGAGGAAGAGTTGTTGGCCCGAAAAAGAGTGTGTAAGGATACACGAGATGGAAAAAGGTTTTATGATTATATGATGTGCAGAAAAAGATATAAAATACAATGAATACAATGCAGACAATGCTACAACAGTGCATCTCATCAGAAGTATTGCTGAAGAAAGTGGAGTTGAAGAACATGTGTGGTGTATAGAGTACTTAAACATACGAATGTGGAGAGTATGTGAATAATACATACCATATGAATTCTGGCATCAGTTAATGTGGTAACAGTTAATGTTTAACAATGCAATTCTCATTATAGATGGTCGAAGAATAATGCTTATCATTGATAATTATGTCTTTAGTTCTTATGATTTTGAGATTGTCAATCTTGACAGTGGATGAGGGTTTATGTTATAAGTGAGGGTTTGAATGTGTGGTTGGTTATAATTGGGAATGAAGACTTGATCACTGGAAGTGTAATAAATGTTGTTTTATGAATTATGGTGTGCATACTTGTGACTTTTGGTGCAGGGCATAATGGTATGGATGTGAATGATAGAGGTATGTCAATATTGTAAGTGGAAGAGAGAGAGATATGTGTTTTATTTTCATGTGTTTGTATCAGATTGTAAAAGTTTCATTATAGGATTATGATTGTAGGTTGAGTGAGGAAGCAACTTATTGACATTAAGATTGCATATGCAAAACAAAATTGTAATGTCATATTTGCAGGTTGTTGGCTAATAGATTTGTCCTTTGAAAAATAGTATAATTCTGACTAGCCCTTTAATTTAAGTACAAATCTATTATCAACAGTGAGGTAAATTATAAATAATTTCCCTCTGAATTTGAAAAGTACAACTCCCTTACAAGATATTTCAATGAATGTTAACTAAACTAACATTTGGATATACTTTTAACCCAAAAGTATGTAAGGCTTGCTATCATTCATTGATCAATATGCAATGAATACGATAATCATTTCTTTAAGAATTATTTACTTTCATAACGCAAATTTTGTTTAGCATAAACATAATATAACTATTTCATTCTCAATAGACTATAAAATAGATTATGAAGCATATATGTAGATAGTTCAATGTAAAATAGATTCGACAAGTGAGAGAAGAATTCACACAGAAATTTTATTTCTCATAAATTCAGACACGGATCTAAACTCGCCAAAAACTATCTTCCTTTTCATTCACAGATAAAAAGTTCTTTATCACAATAAAAACTTATACTCTATTGAATAAAAAACATTCAGACCTTTATAATGTCCTTTAATTACATATATATAGTCTATGCAAAAAACTAAATTAACACCCTAGAGTTCATTTAAATCCAACCCATAGTACAATATATTTTTTGAAACTGATTTGAGATTAACTTGAAAATAAAAACTATTCTAAAACAAAATCCCGAATCAAACAAAATGTGGCAGCATGAAAAAGGTTGAGCGAGCGCCTCTGAGGCTGTGGATTGGTTTTGATTGGTGGGAGGAGCACGTGTCGCTTTCCAATCCTTATAAACAATAGTGCACTCTTGAATCATTTGAAAATTAGGAATGACAATATGAACAATTTTTTGTCTCCACAATTCCTTTTCTCTTTTTATCTCCATCACCTTCACTGCACATTTTGGGAGTTGGCCTAAGCACACATATAGTAAAGATTCAGTCCTTTCCACCTTTGAAAGATCTTCTACTGCTACAGATTAGGCCTCCTTTGTCTGTTTGATCTCCTCTTTGAGAATTTTAAGCACAACATTCATGTCTTTTTTGACAATGCCATTCTCTTGTACATAAACCACATTTATACATTTGAGATCATCTACCAAAAATTGAGTGAGATCGTTGAGTTCCTTTTCCAATTTAATGAATTCTGATTTTCCTTGTTTCAACACAAAATTCCTCCATTCTATATTTTTCTTACATGTGTACATCACACCATCATCAAGATTCTTCACAAACTTTTTTGATAAGAATTTTGTGACTCTATATTTCTAAACTTCAGCCATGTGAGACACTATTCCAAGGCAAGAGCTTGTGTCTTTAACTTTCCAATGGCTATAGTGGTATCATCATTGACCTTTATGGAATCTGTGATATACTGGCTACCTTATTGTATTACTCCCTCCAACCAATCATCAAATACTTCCAACACCATTTTGCCTCGATGAATCTGACTTAGGAGTTTTTGGTTGGCTGTTAATTTTGGATTAAAAGATAGAGATGATTGAGAAACATGCTTTGGATTGGAACTACTGATAACATCTATATATTCTACCATCGCTTGCACCATCTATTTCAAATCCTTCTCATCTTTCCCATCCTTCCAGGACCTATATTCAACATTTTCTTAGCAGAGAGCTCAAAATGTTGATTATCAACATCTCTAGACGCAACTCCTAGATCTACCTTCTCCACCACAAATTTTTTAGTTGATGGATCCTGAACCTCATCCTATGTCAAAGGTTTGGCTACTTTGGCCATCCAATTCCCTATGTTTGGATCTATATTAATCTTGGAAGTAACTTTCAATTTTTTAGATTTTGGGGTTTTCCCCAAGCATTTTCTCACCATGTCCTCCAGTGGAAGAGAGACTAGAACTACATTATGTTTCGTACCTATTGATACCTCTATCCATCTGGGGGCAGCATTAGGAATTGTTTTTTCCCAAAAAAAGGTCAGGTAGGGATTTGGTCAATCACAACAACTGAATCTGCAAGATATGTGAAGGCATATACTTGTTGCTCTATATCTATTTTAGGAGTACTAATACTTTGATTAGCCATATTCCTATCAATATCTTCACATGAATCCAAACATATCACATCTTCTTAAAAAATTTCCCCTTTTCTTTTGCTCTTGGTCCTTGACCTGGTGGTTCAGACAGGTGAGCTAACCAATACAATGTTTTTGGGCTTCTTGTTGGTAACAAACCTCTTAGATTTAGCTTTAGTTGTACCTGCATCACAAGTTTTAAAATACTCTTATTATAAAAAGAAACAGGGGATGAAGGTTCACAAGCCAACTCTAATGCTTACTGTTCATTGACTTGGACTTTCCCCAATTTATGCTCCCAAGGCCACTTTTTTGTTCTTATTATCACATGTAATGTCCTCCACTATATTTGATCTTTTCTGTCTCAGACCAATCCACCTCCAGGAGTTCTTGTAGATTGATATGTTCATATTTAGGATCCATTATGGTTTCTTTGTCTTCCTTCACACTAGTGATATCAATTTTCAGGCCCAAGGTAACAATTTGTTGTAAAGAAAACCTACTCCATTTCCTTTTTCTCAATTCTACTTCGTTTGCACAATTTTCCCAAAGGTCCTCAATATGCGGCATGGGTAGGAATTTCCCTCCTAAGTGTAAATTTTCTATGTAAAAGCCTCTATTATCAAAGTTGGGCCTTGACTTATAGTATTAGAAGTTAAATTTCTTTAAATCAACTTATATATTTAGGGCATCTGAGATGGACTTACATTCACAAAACCCAAGTTCAATGGGGAAAGAGACTCCTCCATCTTTCTTTGGTGGAAATTATTTACCCACATGAGCTAGTTGTCTACAAAACTCAACCAATACAAAGCAATCAAGGGAAGACATGGGAAACTTCATTGGCTCACCTTCAAATCCTCCAACGCTGATCTAAGTAAAATGTGAAAACTGAATAAAGAAGCTTCCATACATATTCACTAGTTGTATAGATTCCTCAGACATCCTCCTATCCACCTTTCCTATCAATTCATGTATTAAACTGCTAGTGAAGACATCATTGATTCTCCTATAATTTTGACAACATGTCTCTCTTTGCAGGTGAGGGTCGTACTCATATATCCTAATATCTTCAGTGAATGGATCATGAGGGAGTCCTACCCAATTTCTTGTACAAGCCACACAATAGAAGGGATATGACGATATAAAGAAACCTTGATTACCTAGACGACCATTGCTCAATTGATCATGGAGGATCCCAACTATTATATCGCCCCAATCTCAATATTGTGTACATTGAAAAATAATTTGAATGAAGAAATGTCTATTCTTGGAAAAAGAAAGCTTGGTTAGTACCTTTGACTCTCTGCAATAGTACCATCAATTCCCTTACATGTGTTTTCATATTTTGTCTGGTAAGAGGCCTCGACAACCTCAAACCACCATTTTGAAACTTCAGTAACCAACTTGTGGCTATAACACTCATGTATTGTGACTTCTTTTCTAAAAAATGACTTACAGACAATGTAGTGGTGAAGTCTAAGTAGGTTTGCTTCTCAGAGATTTTTATAACAGATATAATAATTTATGTATTAATTGACACTAAAACATATCTATTATCTTTCCTAATGCATTTGTGGTAGGGATCATACCTATTCATGTATTCACGCACTAGCTCATGGCACAATATTGCCATAGGGAAGACTGCGGCTTGAACAAGACCACTTTCTACACTTTCTCCATAGGGGAGGATTCATCTGGGTTTCTATCTCTTTCTTTAAAATCCTTTAAATCATAATGGACCAGAGATGTATCTCAAAGCTCAGGAGATGAGAAAACTAAACTAGATTCATTTAAAAAAATGAAAAGTAGTCCTCATGATGGCAATTTCAAATAAATTGAACAGACAACTGAATTTCCCAAACAACGTAAGCACTCCAAAAAAGTAACATAAATGAGAACATTGAAACTCACCTTAACCAGCTTGAACCTTCTACAAATCTAGAACTATAGAAAATTCCTTTCACCTCCTGCATCATCTCCTTGGCTTGCCAAATTTGTGTCTTTTCAATCATCAAATGAGCCTTTAATCACTTCTTAAAGAGGATAAAATCTTGAAGAATAATTACTTAATCTTTTCATTTGTGTCATTGCTTGATAAGTTTGAATGCTGAAGTGACAAGTAATTAATGCTTATAATAGAAGTATCTCATTGCATTAATTTCATTACCTTTCCTTTTTTGGAAATATTAAAAACATTATTTTAAAAGATGCCTCGAATATTCTCTTTCATCGGCTATTCCCTTTCCAAATATATCTCGCTCTTGTCCTTTACAATTTAATGATTGGCGAGATTTTGAATGAAATGAACCAAATGAACTTTGTACAAGAAGTTGAAAGTTCAAATGCACTTAGGTTGCTTGTTACATCTTTTAGAAGACCAAGACAAAATGAGAACGAAAAAGAAAGGACAAAGAATGACGCAATGACTTGACAAGACTGACATTGATTGAACCTTGAACTCGTTGAACCCATTGAACTTACAAAAAAGGTTCAAGTTCAATGGTTCAAAAATTTACTCCTTGTATAATTACATGCCAAAAATAAAATACTCAAGCGTGAATGATGAACCTTGAACATATTGAACTTTAAATGACAAGTTCAAGTTCAACATTCAATGTTGCCATTTTATTACCAAGCCGAGACTTAACACAAATTTTTAAAGGGTAAAAAATTGAAGGAGACATGACACTTAGACAAAAGAGACTCGACTGCAATTTTACTGAAAGACATTTACAAAAAAAATGAATCAAGGGAAAAAATTGAGAGTCAAGGTAACACCGACTCTGACTGGGGACTGCATTTTAAGAAAAAATGTAGAGAACTCTGAATCTCTAGTTTCACATAGACTAAAGAAATACGACAACAAAGAAAGATCGAAACAAGCCAAACCTGAAACAAAGAACACACCACACAACAACTAGGAAAACAACTATGTACAAATAGGGGACTCTTGTTTTACAATTTGAACAATTTGACATCTTTCCCATTATAGGACAATAGTAGTATGGATCTCTTTGGGTATGCCAACTTAAATGAGTTAGGATTCAATACCTGGGATCTTGAAGGGCCCCTTCCTGAGTGAGTAAAACATCCCATGTGCCCCTTTAGGTTCTCTTCTCTTATATCATAACAACACTTCATCACCCTCCTTAAACTTTCTTGGTTTTTATTTTCTATCAAAGATATTCTTGATCCGAGCTTGATGTGTACTGATCATGTCAACCAGTTCATCCCTCTCTTCTTCAAGTGTCGTCAAATGCATCACTCTCTTCTCCAAATAATTTTGAAAATATTGATCCTCCACAACATTCTATAATTTAGCCACTTCTAGCTCAAGTGGAAGTGATAATTGGGCTCCTATGCCATACATTAACTCAAATGGAGTCATCCCTATCAGTCTTTTTGGCATGGTTCTATTGGCCAATAAGGCCTCAAAAAGTTTTTTGTGTCAATCCTTTGCATTATCACTGACTAACTTTTTCATAATGGATATTAAGTTTTTATTTCTAGACTCCACCTGCCGATTCCCCTCGGGATAATAATCTGAGGAATGGGATAAAGATATGTTATGGTCTTAAAAAAACATCATTATCTCATTAGAGTAGAAATAAGTGGCATTGTAGGCTACTATTTTTTGTGGCGATCCAAAGTGTACTAGTATACATTCTTTGATAAAATTGGACACTACCTCTGAAGTAGTTATCTTCAATGGAATGGCCTTCACCCATTTTGTTAAGTAGTCAGTAGTTGTCAAGATGTATGCGTATGCACAGTACTCGAAGAAGACGTGAGAGGCCTAATGAAATCTACACCCTATTGTTTGAACGATTCTTCAATAACAACAGGTTTTAGGTGTAGTGTTGTGAGCTATGGTTTACTAGTGAACATCTTTCATTTATCACAATTCTCCACCCATTTATATTTATCTCTAAACATTCTTGACCAATAGTAACAGTTTCTGAGGATTTTAAAAGTTGTTACCATTGAGGAGAAATATCCACTGCAGGCTTCGTCATGAAAGGTTTTTAGGAGTTTTTTTTGTTGTTCCTTGTCCACACATCTTAGGAATGTCCCATTTGAATCTTTCTATTATAAAACATCTTTCCAAATGACATGCTTAGCTACTTTTAATTTTAAGTTTCTCTTTTCCCTCAGTGACAAATGGATGGGGCAGTCTCCATAGGTTAAATAATATGCAACATCCATGAACCAAGAATCTTGGAGACTTACGAATAGATAAGCTGGAGGATCCTCCTCATTCCCTTCCTTATTTTCAACAATAAACTTACTTAAACCCTGGCCTCGAACCAATTTGGTTGGCCAGATATCTAAATCATACTCTTGTATTTTTCCATCCATGTTACTCTTTTGTTCATACCTATTTCCTATTGTGTCAGCACACTTTTCACAACTGAATCAGGTACAAAAACTATTGAATGAGAGTGAAGGATATAATACCTGAATTTTTTAACTACTGTAACTACTATAAACACTTGTTTATCTATTAAAGAGTATTTGAGCTCATTCTTCTTTAGTGGAATACTCATGAAATCTATGAGATCCTCAATTCTTGATTCATCCTTATGCAAAAGAATATCGTGTTGGAATAATGGAATGGTGTGTATTGAGAGGGGAGGGGTGAATCAGTACCCTTAAAACTTTTTATCAATTAACCTTTAATCATTTAGTAATCTATTTCTTGCATTACCGACCATAGATGCTTTTCTATCTTATGCATGTAATATCAAATCATAAACTTAATTGCATGTAAACATTCATAGAAACATTCATGAAATGTAAGTACACATGACATAAGAATTGGTAACGTAGAAAACCCCTGTTAGAAGGTAAAAACTGCGGTGGGGATGAAGCCCACAAAGCTTCACTATCTGTAGAATGGAAGATGTCGGTTAAGGCTACAAGTTTGATCACTTCTGATGCTCTTACCCTGTTAGGAGTAACATTTTAGACTGGTTAGGTCTACAATGTTAAGAGATTTAGCAACACTGTTAAGTGTGCACTCGGTTAAGAGATTCACATAAGGATTGTTAAATCCACCTTCTTAAAGGATTTCTTCTATTTGCTACACTTGTTAGAATGCAGTCAAAAATACTTATTGACCTAATTATATGCAATCTTGAATTTCTGAGTACAGATCCTTTAAGTTCACAATGTATGTGTATCACCTATAGTGATTGATTAATAACTCTATTATGCTCAGTAGCCTTGAATCTTTTTCTTCATAACTGATTTCATCTTTTGCTATCCTTCTGCATGAAATTATCTATCTGATCCATAGATGTCTGCTATATCTACAATCATCATCACATCATTTTGTTCTGATTGATTACACATCTATTTATACAATGATTTGACCTATTTAGGTTTCATTCTTTACAATGATAACTCTATGATCAAAGGTTTACAACTTGACCTTGATCTCCTAGTTTGCATGTTTTCAATGAGTTAGACCGATTAAAAAAATTGTGTTTGCTTTACTTGTCCCTCAAGAAATGGTTTTAAAGATAAGCATTAAAGCTAATTATAAAAACTCAAGCGTTTTATCTGACATGTAACTCAGATCCACATTTATCAGAAATAAAACTGTCTCTCGATAGACTGGTGCTCGGGTTGCTCTATAGTCTTTCCTTGGTGATATCTTTGTAGACATTCTACTTCTCAGTTTTCTCTCTAGACTATATGTCAGTCTACTCTTTAAGTTGTGTTGTTAGTTTACACTGTAAACTATCTTGTCGGTGAAGACTAGTTTCGGTGTTCTCTTGCACTTAACATTTTTGGTGACCTATGTGAACTGTTGTGTCAAGTTGCACTGTAAACCTGTAAAAGAGTATTTGAGCTCATGCTTCTTTAGTGGAATACTCATGAAATGTATGAGAGCCTCAATTCTTGATTCATCCTTCTACAAAAGAATACAGAACATGGTATCCTATGAAGAGTATAAATAAATTATGAAGTCTTTATTGAAATCAAGATTAATTAAAGTAGGGGCTAGTGCAATTTATTCTTTGACATCTTCAAATTCTTTCTTGGCAGTCTAACTCCATTTAAACACCTGATTTTCACTCATCAAGCCTACTATATGTTTCATAGTTTCAGAAAAATTGGGAACAAATCTCCTGAGAAAATTTACCTGTCCAAAGAAGGACTTAACCCTACTCCTATTTGAAGGAAGAATCAATTTTTGGATTGCTCTGACCCGCTCGGGATCAATCTGTATCATCTTAAAATGGAAGCACTTCCATGTTAAGACTATTTAGACCTCCTTAGGGGATGTTTTGGGCCATCATCATGTTGTCCTCTCATTTCTGCCCCTTCTCCATCTTTTGTGCATGTTTAGGACCTTGATTGGGTCTCTCCGGGCACTATTTTTCCCACCTGGCATATTTTCCAGGGGTCCTAACCCCCTGGGTCAAGGTTGAACTCAACCTTGACCTAGGTCAAGGTTGACCTTGACCCTGACCTAGGTTAGGATCGACCTCGACCTTGACCTAGGTCAAGGTCAACCTCGACCCTGACCTAGGTTAGGGTCGACCTTGACCTTGACCCAGGTCTCTCTTTTCCATTGGAAATTTTTCCAGATGCAGGGGAAACTCAAAATTTTATCTACCCGCTTCCAGGTCGGCTGTTTCGGGTTCCAAAGTAACGACTCTTAAAAGATATTTAATATAGGTCCACTTCTAGGGGTATAGGCTTAATTGGAATTTAATTCTCCTATGTCGACCTCTCTAGAAGTTTGTGCCCTAAACTTGTATATGAGGAACCTTTCTCCTCCCATTTTTGATAATATGAATCATCTACGAATCATCTATGCATAATCTATTGAAACGATTGTCTACTTTCAAGCATCCATTGTTCTACATGCTTTCAAGCTTCCAAGTGTTCAATTAAGGTTTTGAGTCTTCTTCTCAAGAATTCAAGTTCTCTATTGAAGATCAAGGATTCAAGCATTCAAGCGTTTGAAGGGATTTGGTTCAAGTATTCAAGATTCATCATTCAAACCCTAGATCTATCCATAATGGTGGTGTGATATTCCTTCAAGATCCTTTGTGCATCTTCAAGATTCATTCATTCTTCCTTCAAGGTGGATTCCAAGTATACAATCATGGAGGTTTTGATTTACACTTATGGTTTTTAATGTTGAGTCTAAGCTTTCATACTAACTAACTTGCTTACATTTGAAATACAACTGCATATCTATTGAATATCATAGCTTCATTGTTAGATCTACTTCTACTACTTTCTAGCATTCTCCATTTCAATTTTGATTTCAAGGTTAATTCCTAAATCAGGGTTTGACTAAGGCAAACCCCTCCCCCAATAAACAAAACCATTTTTCTTGTAGGTACATGTACAAAAAAACAAATTACAGAACAGTTTCAGATACCCTTTTCGGCAAACTTTTAGGATCCGCAAACAGAATTTCCATTAGAGTAGCACAGGTCAAGGTTGACATAAAGGGGTCAAGGTTGACCTGCATGTTTTAGATATCTACAATCATTGTTTCAAGAGTTGCAGAGGAGATTTGGATACCCTTTTTGGCAAACTTTCAGGATCCACAAATAGAATTTTTGTCGAAGCAGCGCAGGTCAAGGTTGACATAAAGGTACGAAGGTCAAACTACATTTGGGTCAAGGTTGACCTGGAACAGAAAAGAAAAATATTTCTGGGTTTTCTCTGTCTTTGTGTTTTTGTTCCAGATCCGGTTGCAGAATTTCCAAAAACTTAGTACATACACCATAAAATAGGTATTTCCATATCTGCTATGTTATGAGGTATGTATGTCATTTCATTATTCTTTGCAAACATTTCCAGATATATATTCCTTATCATTACAATTAAATGTAGGTGATTAATGAAGGCATATAGGGTTTCATTTATGTGCAATCCCCCATTGTTCTAAACCCTATCCATATTTTTTACCTTACATTTTGGTGAACCCGTTTATGACAACTCATTCTTTTTGGTGTTAGATTTGCATTTTATGTTAGATCTTACATGCATATAAAAGTAGATTTATTTTATGCTCTTGCATTTACATTTCAAAAATAAAATTAAAAAATCACAAAATTTCTTTAAAAATACAAAAACATTTACATTTTTCATGCTTGTAGTGTTACTTTGTGTTCAACATGTATGATTTTTGTTTTGAATACTTTGATGAGGCTTTTATTGTAAAAGAGGATAGATCCCCTAATGAGGTACATGGAAGTGGGGATGAAAATTGTTCAAATAAGATCTCCATTGATCCTATTCCTATTTCATCCTCCTCTACAACCTCTTCAATTGACCTTTTCCATAGGGTATGTGCATGGTTACCTTCATTTTCCACTTTTATCAACATTGATGAACCTATAATGTTATATCCTAAACCTTTGTTGATGGAAAAAGGATATCTTCGAATAAAAATTAAGGGTAAACCTAGAGATCCTTTGGATTTATTTGATAACATAGTTTCCATTTCACATGCTTATCGCACATGAAATAACCCTCAGCCTACTGTTCTTTTTTATTTACCTCCTTCTCAACCTATGCTTCCTCAAGCACCTAGGTTACCATCTTCTTTTAAGGAGTATGACTTAGTTTAACAATTACGTGCTACTCCTGCTAAGATATCTTTATGGGAATTGCTTCAAACTTCCCTGACATATCATGAGGCATTGCAAAAGGATTTATCTACCATTCCTACTTCACCTCCTAACCAGGAGAATATTAATTCCTTTTTGGAGTGCATGCCTACTATGCCTTATGTACCTCCTATTGTGTTTACCGATGATGATTTACCTTATGTTGAGGTGCAGAATCAATATGATGCTCTTATGGTTGTTGTTTATATTAATAAGAGTATCATTCGCAAAGCATTAATTGATAATGCATCTGCGCTTAATGTTTATAGCATGGATATGCTTAAGGAAATTAAGGTTGATCTACAACTATTCAACCTGATAATGTCACTATTCATGGATTTGAAAATATTGCAAAGAGAACTTTGGGCATTATTACACTACATGTTAAGGTTGGTCTAGTTATTCTCAATACATCTATTCATGTTATGCTTGGTCCTCTCGATCATGATAGTGTTTATGAGAGCATTATCCATTTTATTATATTTTTCACTCTTCATGTTTCACTTGCTTACGCTATTATGAGATTGACTAATACTAGCCACCCTACTTTCAAAACTTTCATTAAGAATTTGTGTGGTAGACTTATTGCTCTTTTGGATTATGTGAAGAATTTGGTAGATGATACCCCAGTTCCTAATCTTCCTAATCCTAATCCTATCCTTCCTAATCCAATTCCTAATATTCCCACTCCTATTTCTCCATCTTCTATCCCTAGTTCTTCCCACACTTATGATGGGGTTCAAACTATGGTTCATGATGCAGATGTGCAAGAATCCTTTGATTTACCTTCCCCTTCTTATCCGATCCATGATGATATTAAGGGGAAGAGAAAAGAAACTTCTTCTAAACCTATCATTCCACCTTACACAACATTTTCTCATGATCACCATGAAAAATCACCTCATGCAGAAGCTTTACAAGATATATACACTAAAGGATACAATATGGTGGCTAAACAACGTTACAAGGGTTTAGGGCTTGGTGTTAATGAACACGGTATTAAATATCTAGTTCATCTATCCCCTAACCAAGATAGGCATGGTCTAGGCTATCTTCTATCTCAATTTAAGGTAGTTGATTTTGATTGTCGCCCTCCTCTTCATGTTCTTCTTCCAACACCTTCCTTAGATTACCTTGATACCCCTCAGGTTGTGGCTAAGAAGGTGTATGTTCAGTTAATGAATTCTAAGAAAGAAATCTTTAAACCTATGCTGAAAGATGCTTTCTCCAAGTACAAATGTCCTTTTCACTATAGTAATACACATTTACTTGTTGATTATGTGCATTTCAAGATGTATGTGAGAGAAAGAGCTGCTTTAGGAATTATATCTCACTCTCATGTGGTATTACAATTTTTTCATAACTTCCATATGGGGAATACCCCTCGTTCTTCTATAATATAGATCTTTCCCCCTCTTGTCTCTTCATTGAGGGGCAAGAGGTATTTCTTCCATTTTTCTAGAATCTATTATTCTCTTAGCATGTATTTTGTTTTGAGCTTAATTGGTTATTCTTTCTATATTTTATCCCTATGGTTTTGTATTATGATATGGTACATCCTTCCTTTGCTCATAATCATCCATATCTCTCTTCTAGTATTCATGATATCTTTTCTAAGACATTTGTTTTGCAAAGATATCTCTTGTTTATGGCATATCTTGATCTGATTGGTATATCCTTTGCTTTCATCTCTGGGGGGAAAGATTTTCCTTCTTTCTCTCTGTCTAAGGATCTACTTTCCTTAGCTTAGTGGTATTTGTTTATTCTGCAACATTATTTCCTTATAAAGACTTATGTTTTGGCTATGGATACCCTTTTATGTGAGGGGTTATTGTCCTAGGTCATCACCTCTTCTTTATTTTGCAAATTATGTTCTTTATAAACTCTTCCTTTGCTTTGGTTTAGAGTTTGTTTCCTTCATTCCAAGATTCCTCTTCCTCTTGATCGTAGGGGGCTTGATGATTGAAGCTTTGATCCCTCTATGATTTTCTTTGAAAGATGATATTTTATCCAAAGCACTCCTCTACGGTGGGGGTCTTGTTCATAAGACCTCTTCCTCTTTGAGGATCCTTTTTCCATAAGTGACATATCCTTTTCACGATTATCTATGCTCTTAGATGTAAGGGTCAATACTCTCCGCTAAGAATATAGTGTACATTGTAGCTAATGAGATATATCCTTACTTTTTGAAGTAGGTATCCTTATTCTCTTCCTTATCCTCTCTATTAGGTATCCATGATAAGGAGGGGGGCATATATAGGGTCTCCCTTATACTATAGTTTACATTTTACAACATGCTAAATCATCGAAAGGTATCGCACATAAGTTGCTAAATCCTGAAGAGACGCACATTTTTATTTTTGCTAAATCCTCGGAAGGTAACGCACATAATTTGCTAAATCCTGAAGAGATGCACATTTTCAATTTCAAATATGCTAAATTCTTAGAAGGTAATGCACATAAGTTGCTAAATCCTGAAGAGACACATTTTATATTCCATAGTGATACAAGAATGTGGATCTATGGGTATTCCAAAATCCATCAAAAGACGCATTACAACTACAAAGCACAGTTTATGGGTGAGCTATCAGGTTTAGATACCTATTGGGCTCTCCCTCCTTGGTGATTCATGGTAAGGTGGGCATCTTACTGGGCGAGGTAATCACTCTCTCTTTTCTCTCTTTCGCTTTCATGCTAGTAGGATTAGATCATGAAGCTATGTTATTTATAGTGTTTCTCTTGTCTTTCTTATGTAGTCATTTATGCTTTTATGATAACTTACCAAATATGATATTAGTATAGGAATCATTTCTTAGCAGGGTTTCCTTTGCTAGTTGATTTGGGTTTTTTTTGTACTAACCCATTTTTGTGTCTTTTAGCTTTCTCTTTTTTTTCTCTTTGTTTTCATGTTCCTGTGCATGTATGTTGAGTTAGAATCCTTGGCCTAGGGGCTCATGTCCTTGACTAAGTGATGTTCTACCTTGTTGCGATCCACTGTAGTCTTTCTTCTTATCTTTACCGTGAGTATGTTTGATTTCCATACTCCCGCTAAAGTGGGGGCTTAATGTATCATCTTAAAATGGAAGCACTTCCATGTTAAGACTATTTAGCCCTCCTTAGGGGTAGTTTTGGGCCATCATCATGTTTTCCTCTCATTTCTGCCCCCTCTCCATCTTCTGTGCCTATTTTGGACCCTGATTGGGCCTCTACGGGCACTATTTTTCCCACCTGGCATATTTTCCAGGGCTCCTGACCCCTTGGGTCAAGGTTGACCTCAACCTTGACCCAGGTCCCTCTTTTCCATTGGAAAGTTTGCCGGATGCGGGGGGAAACTCAAAAGTTTATTTTGCTGCTTCCGGGTTGGCTGCTTCGAGTTTCGAAGTAATGATTCTTAAAAGATATTTAATATAGGTCCACTTATAGGGGTATAGGCCTAATTAGAATATAATTCTCCTATCTCAGCCTCTCTAGAAGTTTGTGCCCTAGACTTGTATATAAGGAAGCCTTCTCCTCTCATTATCAATAACATGAATCATCTATGCATAATTTATCGAAATGATTATCTACTTTCAAGCATCCATTGTTCTACATGCTTTCAAGCTTCCAAGTGTTCAATCAAGGTTTTAAAGTCTTCTTCTCAAGCATTCAATTTCTCTATTGAAGATCAAGGATTCAAGCATTCGGGCCTTTGAAGGATTTGGTTCAAGTATTCAAGATTCAGCATTTAAACCCTAGATCTATCCATCATGGTGGTGTGATCTTCCTTGAAGATACTTTGTGCACCTTCAAGATTCATTCATTCTTCCTTCAAGGTGGATTCCAAGCATACAATCATGGAGGTTTTGATTTACACTTATGGTTTTTAATGTTGAGTCTAAGCTTTCATATTAACTTACTTGCTTACATTTGAAATACAATTCCATATCTATTGAATATCATAGCTTCATTGTTAGATCTACTTCTACTACTTGCTAGCATTCTCCATTTCAATATTGATTTCAAGGTTAATTCTTAAATCGAGGTTTGACTAAGGAAAACACCTCCCCCAAAAAACAAAACCATTTTTCTTGCAGGTAGAGGTACAGAACAATAGATTTCAGAACAGATTCAGATACCCTTTTCAAAAAAATTTCAGGATCTGTGAGAAAAATTTCCAATGGAGAAACACATGTCAAGGTCGACACAAAGGGGTCAAGGTCGACGTATAAGTTTCAAATATCTACAATGGTTGTTTCGGGAGTTGCAGAGCAGATTTGGATACCCTTTTCAACAAACTTGAAGGGTCCACAAAAAGAATTTTTGTCGAAGCAGCACAGGTCAAGGTCAACATAAAGGGGTCAAGGTCAAACTGCATTTGGGTCAAGGTCGACCTGGACCAGAAAAGAAAAATATTTCTGGGTTTTCTCTGTCTCTGTGTTTCTATTTCAGATTCGGTTGTAAAATTTCCAAAAACTCAGTAGAGAAACCAGAAAATAGGTATTTCCAAATCATCTATGTTATGAAGTATGTATGTCATTTCATTATTCTTTGCAAACATTTCTATATCTATATTCTTTATCATGACAATTAAATTTAGGTGATTGATGAAGGCATAGGGTTTCATTTATGTGCAATCCCCCATTGTTCTAAACCCTATCCATATTTTTCACCTTACACAATCTTGATACCGTCTTTAGGGACAAAGTGTCCAAGTAATTTCCCTTATGTTACACAAAACATTGAATTGTTTGGATTCAAAGAGATCCCATAATCTATGCACCATTGCAACACCGTTCTTAAATCTTTCAGATGGTCTTTCCTCTTTTTATAAAATAAAGTCAAGTCATCCAGGGAGATTATGATGATCTTATCCTTCAAATCTATGAATGAAGAGTTCATTTCTCTTTGAAAGGTGGCTCCAAAATTAATTAGGCCGAAATTCATCTGATTATATGTGAAGGTTCCCAATGGGGTTATAAAAGCAATTTTGTGTTGATCCTCCTTGGATACGCTTATCTGATTATATCCAAACAACCTGTCTAACATTGACATCATTTCTGATCCTTCTATTTTCTACAATACGTGGTCCATCACTGGTAAGACATAGTTATCTTTCAAGCTGGCTTGATTTAAGTTCTTGAAGTCCACACAAATCCTTATCTTGTCATTCTTCTTATGCACCAGAACCATGTTTTCTATCTAGGTTGAGTGATAAATAGGATAGATAATCCTAGCGTTGAGCATTTTATCTACCTCCTTGTAAATAGCGTCCACAACCTACTGTAATATAGTGTGGAATGGGGTTGTTAAGGATAAAATGTAAAGATTGGAGGGGGGGTTTAATTGATTGATAAATTGTTAAAATGTGTTGAATTCCTTAACCCTATTTCACATCTTACACTTAAT
>MU227446.1:817093-837542 GCA_018584345.1 Thuja plicata
TTTAATACCCCTTTTTTTGTAAAACCCCAAGTAAAGATTAAAGGGGGGTGTTAGAAATTAATCTTTACTTGCATTATGTAAGTAGGAGATTCCTATGGAATCCCTACACCTATTTTGTCCTCTTGTGTGGATAATTCATTTTATGTATCTTTTATTATCCCTTGGTTGTATTATTTAATTGGGATAAACCAAGGTATCCCTTAGATTCCTCCTTAAGAGGAAATAACACAAGTGGCACACACTTTATGAAATGTGGCATACATAGATATGGGAGTTACCATGCAACTCCTTTCTCACATCTCTATTAAAGAGATGTCTCTTCTTCTCTCCTAAGACTAATGAGGTTTCTTCCTCTTCTCAATTATTGTATGAGCAATTCGCTCTCTCTCTCTCTCTCCTCTTCTTAGGTTTTTCATGCCTCATTCATAATGTCACAAGGGGTTTTCTTTGCTTTCCCCTTTCAAATATCTTGCCTTCTTGTGTTGAATCTTGGATCTTTCTCTCTCCTTGTTTATGGTAATATCTCTTTTATGCATTCACTCGCTTAGATTCTTTCTTGGTATTGTTCATTTTTTACATATTTCTTTTTCATTTTTAACATTGAAGCCGACCTTGCATATATTATTAAATATCATTTTGTTTATTACAAGCCAACTTGCAGAGTTATTTGTTTGGATAAGATATATATGTAAGATAGTTTGTTTTATGCAAAATGTATGTATGAATGTATATATATGTATAAGTGTAAGACATGCGAATGATTGTTTTATTAAAGAGAAAAAGTATTCAGGACAACAGAGTCTCATCTATCACATTCAGGTGATCAGTTATATTCAGAAGGATCTTATTCAACAATCATAGTTGCACAGAGCAGATCATCAATTGTTTCATTATCACAGGTGGATAAGAAACATCCTTTAACAAGGTGGACTTAACAGTCCTTTCTCTAAATCTCTTAACAGAGTTGTATTACTTATTATAGTGTACAAAATCCTTTAACAAGGTAGACCTAATATTCCTTTCTATGCTCCTAACAGGGCGTACCATCAGAAGTGGTCATTGTAAGCTCTAATAGGATAAATTTATACTGCAGTACTAAATCCTGTGGGTATCATCCCCACCCCAGTTTTACTTTCTTTTGGAAGGTTTCTGGGTAACCAAATATTGTGGTATGTGTTGTGTATGATTCTTTACTTTCAAGTTCTATGCATGCAAACAAAGAAGTTAATCTAATTGTGGATTAAAAGGATTAAGTTTTATTGGTTCCTGATTCACCCCCCCCCCTCCCCTCTCAGTCACTGGGCACATCATATATTTCCAACAATTGCTATCAGACCAGTGGTTCTCTTATCAGAAGTTTAACAGCTTGAGAAAAGATCAGACGCTATGGAAAGTTACAGACTGGAGAAAGACATTGAGAATGAAAAGATAGATCTTAAAGTGGCCATGGATCAGATCATGAAACTTAAGGAGCAACTCTCTCTTTCCCTGAAAAGAAGAAAAGGATTAGCAGTGCAAATGAATGACAAGAACTATATAGAAGAAATAATTGAAGACTTTTGCAAGGACATAAGTTTTGAAGAAGCTGATGCAACCATTGAAGACTTACTTACAAAGAATCTCACTTTACATGAAGAAGTCAGAAAGTTGAAAAGAGAACAGTAAATTCATTCAATCAGAATATGTGAAGTCATGGAACTAAAGAACAAAGCAAAAGATGAAAAAAATATAGCACAAGAAGATAAAATATTGCTGAGTACAAGATTAGAAGAAAAAGAAAAAGAAATCCAACACATCTCACTTCAACAAGTTGATTTGGTAAGTCAACTCAATAATGCAACACAAGAAGTTGTCAATCTAAGGACATAAAATGAAAGACTGCAGAATGATCTCAATGCTGAAAAGCAAACAAATGAAAGTATGATGAATTCACAAACAAGCATGGATCAGGCAACAAAATTTAGACATCATGGATAGACTGGATTAGGTTATACTGAACAAGGTGAATCCTCACAACAAGGATCTCAAAAGAACAACAAGCCTACATGCAATCATTATGGTAAGTTAGGGCATACATCAAATAAATGTTGGAGCAATGGAAAGTCAAAATTTAATGGTAAATGCCATAGTTGTAATAAACACGGACATAGATCAAGTGAATGCAAAGAGAAACCTAACTTTGAAGGAAAATGCTACAAGTGTAACAAGCAAGGTCATAGATCTTCCGAGTGTAGAACTAAGAAGTGGAATCCTGCTGAACAATTAGCCAAGGCAAATTTTGGTTGGGATTACAACACATGGTACAAATGTTTTCATTATGGTGAATATGGGCACATTGGTGCAAATTGTATGAAGAATCACTTCAGAAAAAGGGATCCTACTAAGAGATGTTATGTGTGCAAGCAACTTGGTCATCTAAGTAAGAACTGTATGAATAGAGAAAAAGTTGATACTAGTTTTAAGAATGGAAAAGCTAAAGTCTCTGAAATCAGATCTTAGATCAATCAACAATGGGTAAGGAAGTCTCCTGATATTTAAGATCAGAGAAATGAAGGATCTAAGGGCACCCAAAACAGTGAGCTAGGTGGATCTACCATTACAGAATAGGAATGTAAGGAGATGACTGGAACTGTGCAATACAAGCCTTCATACATCAGTTCCAGATGATCTAGCAAGTCCAAATCCACATATTGATGCATGAGGACATATTATAGTTCTACCTGAGTTAGAATGTTAGTAACACCCAAGCTACTCTAGCTTAACCGAGTTGAGCCGGGCAGTATTGATAATTGGAAAGTTAGTTTCACCTGAGCTTCCAAGTGAATCTTGGAGAAACACCTGAGTCATGCCAGCTACTATGTACAGAGCATTTAATGAAATACTCTAACAGTTTAAAATCTCTTATAAATGAAGGATTGTGAAGATTATTGCTTAAAAAGTTTTTAGTTTACAGATCAACTCAGAGCCCTTAGCGATTTAGTGCGAATTTATGATTGAAAGCAAAGTTTGATCATTTCGTTCGAACAATATAGCATCCACTTCCAGTATCAAGGTCAAGAAAGGTTCTAAGATGTTGGTGAGAAATACAATTTGTGATCCTCTAGTGTTTAAGCTTCATCTTTCAATTGCAGAGGAGATAGACCCGACGGGAGCTCATTCCCTAATTCCTCTGAAAGTGTTATTGGTTAACGACATCCAAAGCTTCTATCACTACAACATACAGGAGCTTGGGACCAATGAGATGAATAAATCATATGATGAATTATGTACAAATGGGAGTCCAAAGCCTGATCATAAACACATCGAAACCAAGGGTTTGACACACATCATGCACATGCCAAGGAATTTCTAGAAAAAATGGATGAGATATGTTCTCAGCCGTATCCACGACATGCACCTATGGTTGGAACATCCTGTGAAGATCACGAAGAATATAATTCACCATGTCATTGGGTTTCCTATGTTAGAAAAGATGAAAGCTACCAAAACGCTAACTCAGGATGACTAGCTGAGTTAACTCTTTCCGAGTGGGATGGAAGAGGCATGAGAATTAATGGAGTAACTGATATGGAATTGAAATTTGGTATTCATGTTATAGCCCATAAGATATACAATTCGAGCAGACCTAAGAGTGTTCCATGTGAAGTTGTTGACCTAGAATACAAAGTGGTGAAGAAGAATCAGGTATTCGACCTAGAAGAATTACAGCTCATCCGGTTGAGAAAGAATATGGAAAGCATCTGATTATTGAAAACCAATTCATTTTAGTTTGGTTCTCTTCTAATATGCATACTCTTTTATGTTGAGAAGCTCTTTCCCTCCAAGGGTATAGTAGTGTGGAAGAAGGATAGACCAATAATCCATCAGATTAATGAATTGATAACTGAGTTAGGAGATAAATTTGATAACATTATGGATGGATACTTTTAGAATTTCAAATAGAAGATGTAGAGTAGGTAAAAAATTCCTAAACAACTAGTTGAAGATTAAAAAGATGAAATATTTTTTTCTAGTTGATTGTGATAAGGTTTATATACAAGCAGTAAAGCCTAGGGTTGCAATGATCGCCAATAACACCCCACCCGCCAAGCACCGCCTGATGACCCAAAGGCATTTTCCTTTAGTTAAGTGATATATTCTCTCAATTATATAAAAGATCACAATAACACTACATGTGAACGCTGTCAGATAATTCCCTATACCGTGTTTCAAGGCTCTCAATTTGGCGTGGGCGGGAAAAGAAACAAATTCATCTCTTGCATAACCTGCGCCCATTGCAAGCTATAAGATTCAATTTCCTGTTGCTTTCATTTGTGGATGCCTTGGCCACTCTTTCATAGCCTCTAATTATGTTCTAATAAGTGTCCATATGCTTTGATGGTGGAAATCGGGCATCTATATTCTGAAACTTTGAAACAAGGTGGAAACTAGGCAGTGCAGAAAAGTTGTGGAACTTAGCTGTGTACCTACCTAATTCATATCCTGAAATCAATGGAACAATTCCAACTTAGATTAAATACCAAGAAATGTGCTTTTGGAGTTACCTCGGGAAAATTACTTGGATACATCATTTCAGCTAAATGAATAGATGTTGATCCAGAAAAGGTCCAAGCTATAATGAAGATGCCACCTCCCAAAAATATAAGTCAATTAAGAAATCTACAAGGACACCTTTAGTCCATTAGGAGGTTCATATCCCAACGTCCTGATAGAGCTCACCTTTTAATAAAAATATACACAAAGGAGCTTCATGTACATGGAATCAGGAATGTGAGAAAAGTCTCTATCAAATCAAAGAATATTTGGCCAAACCTCCAGTCTTAATGCCTCCTATTTCGGGGAAACCTATTATTTTATACATCTTAACTACAACCACATCCCCGGAGGCATTATTGGCACAACAAGATGAACATGGGAAAGAAAGAGATACATACTACATCAATAGAACATTAGTAGCTTATGAAATCAATTACAACAACATTGAAAAAGATTGCCTTACAATAGTATTTGCGTCTTAAAAGCTCAGAAATTACATGATGGCACATACTACGTGGCTTGTCGCAAAAATTGATCCTTTGAAATATTTACTAAATAAACCTACTCTTATTGGTCGACTCGCTAAATGGATGATGATTCTCTCTGAATTTGACATTGAGTATGTTGATCGTAAGGCCATAAAAGGACAATAAATTACTGATCAACTAGCTGAATTCCCTCTACAAGATGATGCCCCTATACAGATTGATTTTCCCGATTCATCCATTATGTCTATGACTGAGAAAACATGGAAGATGTTCTTTGATGTATCTCACACACAAAATGGTGTTGGAGCTAGTGTTTTTTTTGTCACACCTCATGGATACACTATCCCAAAATAATATAAGTTTGTGTTTCCTTGCACAAACAACATGACAAAATATGAGGCTTTGACAAACGTGATTAAACTAGCTATTGAACGAAGGACCATTGAGCTACATATTTTTGGAGATTCTCAGCTCATTATAAATCAGATTAATGATGAATATCAAACCAAAGATGATAAATTGATTCCTTACAAGAGGATGATTGATGATCTCAAGAATTACTTCACTTTTGTCACATTCCAACAAATCTATAGAGCTAAAAACAGGGTGGCTGATACCATGGCCACTTTGGCTTCTATCTTACAGCTGGAAGAGCATGAGTCCAGATTTCAATTCTTGGTTGAAGAACTACTCTACCCTTCCTATGATTCCCCTGAAAACCATGTCATATGTACCGTAGTTGGTCATGTATCCTCTTGATGTGCTAAAATTTACTCTTACCTACATAACCAAATCGTTCCTAATAACCTAACCCGTAATGAGAAATGACAACTCATTCACAATGCTTCCCGCTATACCCTCATCTCTAGTGACTTGTTTAGGAAGGGTCTAGACGGAACACTTCTTAGATGTCTAGATAAAGATGAGTTTGAACATGTGTTATTTGAAGTCCATGATGACGTATGTGGGTCCCACTCTAATGGTCTTGCACTAGCTCGAAATCTACTTAGGGTTGGTTACTACTGGCCTACTATGCAAATTGATGATGTCAAATATGCTAAATCTTGTATGAAGTGTCATATGCATGACAATCTAATACATGCTTCAGGCAGGGAGCTTATTCCATCTGTTACACAATCACCTTTTTAGCAGTGGGCTTTTGATTTGGTGGGTCAAATATATCCTAACTCATCTAGTGGACACAAGTTTATCATTACTGCAAAAAAATATTTTACAAAGTGGGTTGAGGTTGTTCCTCTTTCGGTTGCTAATGGGAAACAAGTGTCTTTATTCATCCTCAACCATATCATTTGCGCTGCGATATATGTTCCTCCATAGTTACTGATAATGGAGGATAATTCAAAAACAAGGATCTCAAACAATTATGTAAGCAATTCAAGATTAAAAAATACTGGTCTTTAATTTATTACCCTCAAGGTAATGGCCAGGTTGAAGCTTCTAATAAGACGTTGCTGAATATTTTCCATAGAAAAATCAATAAGACAGGAAGAGATTGGCACTTGCAAATCAACCTTGCACTATGGGCCTGCAGAACTAGCATTCACACACATATTGGAGCTACACCCTTTGCACTTGTTTATGGATTTGCAGTTGTCTTACCCCTTGAGGTTGAGATACCTTCCCTAAGAGTCTCATTAAAGAGTCTCATCACATATGACGACTATGGAATCATGCGCATACAAGAGCTAGAACTTCTGGATGAGCATAGAAAAGCTACATTTGACCACATGAGGGTATATCAGAAAAAGATATCATAGAGATATAATAAAAAGGTTCATTCTAAAGAACTTCAGGTTGGAGATCTTGTCTTGGGAGAGAATCCTAAAAATCAATAGAATAGACCACAAAAAGGGAAGTTTGAACCAAATTGGCTGGGTCCCTACATAGTTATTGATGCTTTTGGATTCGGTGCCTATCATCTATCTACTTCTAAGGGAGAACAAATCCCTGAACCTATCAACATCCTTCATCTAAAGAAGTTCTACGCATGATGCTCCAAAGCTTTGTACATATCTTAAATGTCTTGAAAAAAGATCTAAAAATCATAAAATTTCCTAAAAAAAATTGATATATGATCCTAAAAAAATGATCATCCTAGTGAAAACCTAGAAATAGGCACCTTGATGTATCTTCAAAGAGAGAGAGAGAGAGAGAGAGAGAGAGAGAGAGAGAGAGAGAGAGAGAGAGAGAGAGAGAGAGAGAGAGAGAGAGAGAGAAGAAACAAAAAAAATGAAAAAGAAAAAATGTGCCTTAGTGAAAATCTGGAAACAGGTGCCTTGGTAGAAAAAATAGAAAATAATTCAAGTGGTGAAAACCTAGAAATAGATGCTACTTGAAACTCGTGCACATATGTCTATCAGCTTGACACTTTGCGCTTCAAACCCTTTCAACTTCCATCTCCAATCTCCTTGGTCTGAGATTGATTTTTGTCTAGGGCTAGGGGGCACTGTATCCTCCTTTGGTGTGCGATGGTGTTTCTTAGTGGCTCGCCCCAAACTGTGTTTCTCAACACTTTCTTTGACATCGAGTGTTTCTTAACACTTATCAGATATGATACCTTGATTCGATGCTTTGTCTGCAGTCTAGGATTGTGCAATCTTTCTCACCTATAAGCATGGGTCATATCAACTTAGTGATTATTCTTTTTCATTTTCACACTGCGCTTAAACTGAAATGACTGAGACATGTTATGACTTATTTTTGTGTGTTGATTGATTAATAATTTTCACTGAATGTTCTTTCCTTAGTCTCCCTATGATGTTACAACCAGAGAACTAAGGACGTGGGACATGTTTTCTTTGATTTCTATCTGTGGGTATCATTTTGGTGATCTTGGGTGTCTCTTGCTTTTACCCCTTGGACACTGGGGAGATCTAGAGCTATATACTTAAGTGTTACATTATGTTTGCTTATGCAAGAACCATTCAGGTCATCTCGGACTCTTATGCCTTAATGCTTATGGTTACTTGCAACATTAACGTGGAAACAATGTCCAGGTCATCTTGGCCTTTTATACCTCATGTTTCTTAGATTCTATCCAATATATATCATATTCATATCGTCATAGTTGCACTTGCACTAGTGAAGGTTGTATGATCTTGCAATGTCCCTTACTAAGGCTCAATGACGAAAATAAGGACCAAGTAAGATCCCTGCACTTCACACTTGTATTTTTCATCCTAGGTTGCATCTTAGTCTTTGCATTGCATCTTAGTTTTAGTCTTTGCATCTTGTATTAGGTGAGGAGAGAGAATTCATCTTTTCCTGGCATCCTCGATTCATTTTTGGGATCAAAACTGAAATCCAAGTTCATTTTTCTATTCTTCTAAGGCTTATCTTTTCACCCTTTGAGGAAAAACATTGATCATTTTTTCTTCATAAATCACTTGCTTTGACCTAATGCTAATGTTATACCTTTCTGGTCAACCTTATTCAAACTGGGGAAAATTCTCATCACTTAGTGGTCGGACTAGGTCCAAATGCTTTTCTAATCAGTCTTAATTGATCATGAATCATATTGAACCTTATCTTATCCTAATTTGACCAAATCTATCTCATTTCTGCATCTCCTCTACCTCATTTCAATTTCGATCCTGAGGGGGTAGAAATAACCTATCTTTCAAAGTTGTAAATTGATTCTGGCATCTTATTGTCTTGTCTTTCAATCTCTATTTCAGTGTTCAGTTTTGCTTACTCTGCATTGGAATCTTTCTATCTTTTTTATTTCTCATTCGATCAAGTTTGAGATTAGTTTCCTTACTGTGCTTCATTCGATCAAGTTTGGAGTTAGATCTCTATCAGTTACCTTGACATCATCTTTCTTTGACCTAATGTGTTCCCCTATCGCTCACACATCTGTCAAACAAGGGAAATGTAATCAACCAAAAATGGTCTAGTATACTATGAGCCCTTTCTAAACATTAAAATTTAAATACTAGACTATATCTTGTGCTTAATAAATTTTGCATATTTATTTAATCTCTTATTTTCTTGATCAAATCGCCACTTAATCATTTATTTGATTATATCCTAGAGTTTGACCAGTTTATCCTAAGCTTTATTTAATTAAAAGAACATGCTCCCTTTTAATTAAATGAAAAATCTTTTAATTAAATAATAAAAACCCCTTTATCCTAAATGCATATAAAACAAGAAAATAATAAATAATAAATAATAAATAATAATAAGAAAAGTTCACTTTCCAATGAGATGGAATCTTTTGAAAAGGGCTTTTTCCTCTTTATCTCAACCACACGTTGTTTTGCCTCTTAATCTTAGCCTTTGATTTTTCCTCTTGAAGATATGAGCACATGGATCAACCAAGATTTAATATCCACCATTGCTCATTTCTTTTTGCCTCTTAATCTTGACCATCCGCTCATTTCTAATCTCTTATAAAAGGAAGCTCTCTCCTCATTCTTGGGTAAGCTAGGAAAATTTGGAAAATATAGCTTTTGAAGATCTTGTGAATTGTAATTGGAAATCCTTGAGCTCTTGCATCTTTCCCTTTTGGAGATTTTCGAGTTCTTGCATCTTGAAGAATTCTTGCATCCTAGATCATATTGTATCTTGGTATCATTGGAGTATTGCATTATCATTTAGCTTTGTTATCTACTTTCTTGCATCTAGCTTAATTCATCTAGTTTAGATCTACTTTCCTTGCATTTCTTGCATACCATTTTTAGATTAGATCTTGCATCTCATCTTAGATTACTTTGCATTATCATTTGAATCTTTCATTCTATAGTGCACCTTGCAGGGATCTTGCTTATTAGGTTCATCTGAGAGCCACCATCATTATCTACATGATTATTGCACGCTATAGATATGAAGCTATAAGTTGCTTCTTGGGACTTCCTCTTCATGGATTCTCTCAAGTGTAATGCTTTATAGAAGAGTGTCACATTTTGATCGCACATAGTCAAACAATATAACATACCTCAAAAATATGTTACCCCTGGGGCATCATGAATTGTCCATACAAGCATTGCATGGAATGCCATCTCTACTTCTATTATATGCATGGTAATCCATAAATTGCACTAATGAGAATATAATGAAGAACCTTGTGAGGCACCTTTTTGTTAGTTGATCTGCTTGATATATACTGATATGAAATTCTGGGCATTTTGTTGAAAATTCATGTTGTTTATGGTATATAATGTGATCATTTTGACATTCATCTATTGCTTGATAGTCCATTCCAATATCTATCATAATGGTAGATAAATCTCGGTATGAGCGAGGTAAAATATTTGATGGTGGTAACAAAAATTCACCTATCAATCTACAACAAAAATAATAATTTGTTAATATAAAGAATATTAATAGTACATATTTCATCCTTTATTTACTAGTGATGAACTAACAATGAAAATAGATGAAAAAAGATGACATATATGACATACCTTAACATCCATGAGATTTCTATGTTGGATAAACCATTCATAACTTTCAAGTTCAGCAACAACAATATAACAGAGAGAAGAGTTGTCTAGAGCCTTCATAAAGGGGATTGTATGCCTTCTCAAGTATAGGTAAATCACGAACATCACCAAAGTCATTTGGATCATCATGATCAGTTGTGCCACTAAATGTGTCATGGATCATTGTATTTGTACCATCATCTTCACCTGTGTTTTCTAGCGCATTATAATCTTCTTCCATATGATCATTAACTTCATCTTTGATATTCATAGCTCCATGTTCCTCCTCTTGCAAAATCACATTCTCCAGACTGTGATAATCCATATCATGTACCCTAGGGCACCTCGCCTTTATAATAATGATCAACATAAGTAAACCATGATCATGATCAAGTGATTATATATATATATATATATGTGTGTGTGTGTGTGTGTTAAAATGATATAAACATTTACAAATTCAATCAATATAAATGCATATAATGAACAACTTACCAATGGACGATAATCATGCCCCCTTTAGTGTGACCATGCTCCCTACAATGTTTCCCAGTTGTTGAAATTAAAAAATTTCTCCTCTTTAAACCCTTGCAATCATTGCAAAGCCAATAACATTTCCCATCACCCTTTCTTTTCAATCTAGCCCACAATCTAGCAAGTGTTTCATCATTTGGTTCTACACTAATATTATCTGACATGATTTTTCTTTACCAAGCTTGAATATTTAGATCTTCAAAAAATATCAAACTCACACTCCAATAAGATCTTCAAACAGTTAGGTGAGGCATCTAACAAGATTTTTTACTCTCTTCAACTTAGCAATCATAATCAAGGATGACAATAACTCCACTTGACCCAAAGGCTTACAAATGCACCTTAACATGACTTCTTTACACTTTGACAACTCACCAAAGAAATGTGGATTCCCTCCATTATCAATAAATGATCACAATGCTTAAAGGACCAGTAACTCATCAACAAACTGATCTTCAACTTTCCTTCAATCAGACTCCAAGCATCAGGAACCGTTCTGCAATAAACTAATTTCTAGTTCTGCAGCAAAGCCATTTGTCAATTCCCAGAGAAAGGAATAAATCAAAAGACACACCATCAACATGGACTTCTCCAATGTATAAGGATTCTTCATGGATCAACTTCTACTTCTCTCACATAACACTTCCCACAAAGACTCTCAATAACAGCTGCAAGCTTCAACATCACACCTAGGGGTCATCCACATGCCCTTCTTGGACTCTTGAAAAGCTATTCTCAAACCAAGGACCTCCCTATCATAGAACTCTCCTACAAAATAAGAATAAATTCAACAAAAGAAAATCAATAAATCTATCTCTAAATCCTTGAATTGCATGGTTTTATAACAGTTTTGAAAGATCATGCACATTCAAAATTACCATATACCTGTCAGCTCAAAAATTAAGGTGGCACCAACCATATACCCATTGACTTTACGTGTATGTCTAAATAGTGACAAAAACCATAAAGATGGAAATAGGGGGTGGTTGACTTTGTCACAATAGCAACGAAAATTAAGGAGTGTCACACTTTTGACGAATGTCTGGCAAAAGGTTTTTTTTTTTTTTAAATTTCACAGGTACCCGACAATGTGTTCAATTTTGGACTTTCATTGGATTTTTGGGTCAACTGAGTTAGTGTAAAATCTCTAAATGAGCATGTCTTTATCACATTTCAATCTATTAAGGGTCAATTAACCATTATTCTTGAGTGTTTGGCATGCTTCTACATTTATGTGAGTGGACCTATCGTGGCACTGAAAGGTGACCACAATGGCTGTTATTTTATAGAGGGCCTGCCTTGGTTGGGAAAAGAGGTACTCACCACCAAGAGAGTGATCAAATTTTTAACAGGCTAAGGCCAAACTACTTATCCCTATATAGAAATTTGGATTTGACTAAAGTCATAATCAATAGGATGTGTCATACTGACAAAAGTTTCCCTTATTATTTGTGTTATACATAAAAATCCTTATTAAAAGACATAAAAAACCTTAGTTTAAGGACTGGGAAGCCCCTTGATAGGGTGAATTGTCACACGTATTCCCACTTGAAAAAAATCCCTTACTAAACACCAATTGTTGTAGTGACCAAAAATTTCATATTTACTGGTGCAAAAAAGGTTGGAATTTTTAAGCCATCCCTTACGTACCATCATAGTGGAAAGAGAAATACTTTGATTCATAAGATATATGGATCTTTGGGGTATGAGGTCAAGTGATTTATATGTCATGGAGGGGAACCAGTGACAATTGATTCAAAATCCAATTGGGGATCCAACAAGTATAGCCACTTTCTATCCTAAGTTGTACATGTTTTCAAACCATTTTATTTGTTGTGAAATTCCACTAGATTCAATTAGACTAATTGTGGCCCCTATTCCTTCAAATCTTATTTTTTCAAGAGTTCACAATAGCCATACTATTCTATGGTATACTTTGTGCTTGTTAGAAATTAGATAAATCTTGCAAAAAAATTGACACAAAAATTGTACTCAGACAAAACGCTACAACTATCACTTTTAGCTATTCAATTGAACAATTCTAAGTTGCAAGTATCACTTTTAGGGCCGCAATTGGCCTTTTTAGAGCCTCAATCAATCCATTTTGTACCATAATTGGTTATTTTACCAGTCTAGAGTATTAATTCTCTCAGACCATTTGACACAATCGAATGTTGTTTTTACCATTCAAGAACTTTACCTAGTTTTAGTCAATTGGATGCATCTACAAAGTTTTTGATGCATGTAATTGGTAAAATTAGGGTTTTAAATTAGAAATACCCAGATCAATACCATGGTCCTTACACAGATTTCTATATTATCCAAAATCAATATCTCTATATTTGGCATCAGAAAGCTTCTAATTTTATTTAGGATTCACATTCCCAGGTCATCTCTTGTATCTTTTAGGTTATCCTTGTTTTTAGGAATTTCATGTTGCATCATCATCATCATCCTTAGGATTTTCTACCTTTTTGCATCATCATCATTAGGGTGTCCTACCCTTTTCCATCATCATCATTAGGGTGTCCTACCTTTTTGCATTATGATCATTAGGGTTATCTTCCTTTTGCATGCATCATCTCATCTTTAGGGTTACCTTGTGTAAGATATATATCTATGTGTGTGTGTGAATATATATATGTGTGTGTGTGTGGGGGGGGGGGGGGGGGGGGTGTTTGGAGATGTGACCTCCTAATCCAAGACAAGGAGATCCCAATTGATTAATCGAAAAGAGGCGATTAATGCAAAAAGGAATCAACTAGTTATGAATAAGGAAGGGAGATCTAATTATTATGAAGTGACAAGATATATTTGAATTAATTAAATCCTTAATTGAAATGAAACATTTACCTTGGAATGTAGCAGATCTGGAAAAGCCAATTTTTTGATGTCTGTGTCAAGTTTTGGGAAATTCTGCAACTGGATATGGAACAAAAATGCAGAGACCTTGACCGGGGTGCAATTGTGCCCCAAAATGTTGACCTTGACCTACACTACTTCGACATAAATTCTGTTCGCAAATTCCGGAAGTAAGCCGAAAAGGGTATCCGAATCTGCTCTGTAATTCACTGTCTTGTACTTGTACCTACAAGAAAAATGGCATTTTTTGTTGGAGGAGGGGTTTGCCTTAGTCAAACCCCAATTTAGGAATTAAACTTGCAATCAATAATTGAAATAGAGAATGCTAGCAAGTAGTAGAAGTAAATCTAATAATGAAGCTATGATATTCAATAGATATGCAATTATATTTCGAATGTAAACAAGTATGTAAATATGAAAGCTTGGACTCAATATTAGAAACCATAAACCTCCATGATTGTATGCTTGGAATCTACCTTGGAGGAAGAAGGAATGAATCTTGAGGATGCATAAAGGATCTTGAAGGAAGATCACACCACCACGATGGATATATCTAGGGTTTGAATGATGAATCTTGAATGCTTGAACCAAATCCCTTCAAAGGCTTGAATGCTTGAATCCTTGATCTTCAATGGAGAGTTTGAATGCTTGAAAGGAAGAATTGAAAACCTTAGTTGAACTTTGAAAGCTTGAGGACATGTAGAATAATGGATGCTTGCTTCTTAGAGTCTTGGATTGTTCCTTATGCTTGGTTGATGGATAATGGTTAGAGAAAATGAGAGGAGAAAGCTTCCTTATATACCAATCTAGGGAAAAGTCTTCTAGAGAGGCCTACATAGGAGAATTAAATTCCAATTACACCTATACCCCTAGAGGAGTACCTATATTAAATATAATTTAAGATTCGTCGCTTCGGAACCCAAAACAACCAAACCGGAAGCGGGAAAATGAACTTTTGAATGTCCCCCGATAGCCGACAAAATTTCCAATTGGAAAGGGGGACCTGGGTCGAAGTTAAGTTCAACCCTCACCTAGATTAGGGTCGAGGTTGACCCTGACCTAGGTCAAGGTCAAGGTCGACCTTGACCCAAGGAGTCAAAACCCTTGGAAAATGTGCCAGGTGGGATAAGTAGTGCTTGAAGAGGCCCAATAAAGGTCCTAAACATGCACAAAAGCTGAGAAGGGTACATAAATGAGAAGAAAACATGATGATGGTCTAAAAAACCCCCTAAGGAGGGCTAAACATTCTTAATATATAAGTGCTTCCATTTTAAAATAATACATTAAGCCCCCACTTTATCGAGAGTATAGAAATCAAACATACTCACGGTAAAGTTAGAAGAAAGACTCTGGTAGATCGCAACGAGGTAGAATATCACCTAGTCAAGGACATGGCACCATAGACCAAGGATTCTAACTCAACATACATGCACAAGGGTACAAAAGCAAAGAGAAAATAATCATAGAAAGCATAAATGACTACATAAGCAAGACAAGAGCAACACTATAAATAACATAGCTTCATGATCTAATCCTACCAGCATGAAAGTGAAAGAGAGAAAAGAGAAAGTGATTACCTTGCCTAGTAAGATGCCCACCTTACCATGAATCACCAAGGAGGGAGAGCCCAACAGGTTCACCCATAAACTATGCTTTTTAATTGTAATGTGTCTTTTGACGACTTTTGGAATACCCATAGATCCACATTCTTGTATCACTATGGAATATAAAATGTGTGTCTCTTCAGGATTTAGCAACTTATGTGCATTACCTTCCAAGGATTTAGCATATTTGAATTTGAAAAATGTGTATCTCTTCAGGATTTAGCAACTTATGTGCGTTACCTTCTGAGGAATTAGCAAAAAAATAAAAATAAAAATGCCTGTCTCTTCAGGATTTAGCAACTTATGTGTGTTACCTTCCGAGGATTTAGCATGCTATAAAATGTAAACTATAGTATAAGGGAGACCCTATATATGCCCCCCTCCTTATCGTGGCTACCTAATAGACAGGATAAGGAAGAGAAAGGAGGATACCTACTTCACAAAATAAGGAGATATCCTGTTAGCAACAATGTACACTATGGTCTTAGCGAAGAGTATTGACCCTTACATCTAAGAGCATAGATAATCATGAAAAGGATATGTCACTTATGGAAACAGGATCCTCAAAGAGGAAGAGATCTTATCAACAAGATTCCCACCGTAGAGGAGTGCTTAGGATAAAATATCATCTTTCAAAGAAAAGAAAAGAGATTACAAAGATTCAATCATCAAGCCCCATGCGATAAAGAGGAAGTGGAATCTTAGAATGAAGGAAGCAAAATTTAACCCAAAGCAAGGGTAAGTGTTTATAAAGAACCTAATTTTCAAAATAAAGAAGAGGTGATGACCTAGGACAATCACCTCTCTTATAAGAGGGTATCCATATCCAAAACACAAGTCTTTATAAGGAAATGATGTCGCAGAATAAACAAATATCACTAAGCTAAGGAAAGTAGATCCTTAGACAAAGAGAAAGAAGGAAAAACCTTGCCCCCCCAGGGATGAAAGCAAGGGATATACCAATCATATTAAGAGATGTTGTAAAAAAGAGATATCTTTACAAAACAAATGTCCTAGAAAAGATATCATGAATACTAGAAGAGAGCTATGGATGATTATGAGCAAAGGAAGGAATGTACCATAATACAAAACCATAGAGATAGAATATAGAGAGGATAACCAATTAAGATAAAAAAAAAATACATGCTAAGAGAATAATGGATCCTAGAAAAATGGAAGAAGTACCTCTTTCCCCCAAGTGAAAAGACAAGAGGGAGAAAGATCTATATTATTGAAGAGTGAGGGGTATGCCCCGTATGGAAATTATGAAGAAATTGTAATACCGCATGAGAGTGAGATATAATTCCTAAAGAAACTCTTTCTCTAACATACATCTTGAAATGCACACAATCAGCAAGTAAATGTGTATTACTATAATGAAAAGGACATTTGTATTTGGAGAGAGCATCTTTCGGCATAGGTTTAAAGACTTCTTTCTTAGAATTCATTAACTGAACATAGACCTTATTAGCCACATCTTGAGGAGTATCAGGGTAGTCTAAGGAAGATGTTGGAAGGATAAAATGAAGAGGAGGGTGACCATCAAAATCAACCACCTCAAGTTGAGATAATGGAAATCCTACACCATGCTTATCTTGTTTAGGAGAGAGATGAACCATATATTTAATACCATGTTCATTAACACCAAGCCCTAAACCCTTATAACCTTTTTTAGCCACCATATTGTATCCGGTAGTGTAAATATCTTGTAAAGCTTCTACAGGAGGTGATTGTTTACATTGATCATGAGAAAATGTTGTGTAAGGTGGAATCATAGGTTTAGAATAAGTTTTGTTGCTCTTCCCTTTAATATCATCATGGATCATATAAGAAGGGGAGGGTAAATCAAAGAATTCTTGAACATCTGCATCATGAACCATAGTTTGAGCCCCATCACGAGTGTGGGAAGAACTAGGGATAGAAGATGGAGAAATAGGAGTGGGAATATTAGAAATTGGATTAGGATTAGGAATATTAGGATCCATATTAGGAATGATAGGATTAGGATTAGGAAGATTAGGAGATGGGGTATCATCTAACTAATTCTTCACATAATCCAAAAGAGTAATAAGTCCACTACACAAATCCTTAATGAAAGTTTTGAAAGTAGGAAGACTAGTATTAGTTAATCCTAGAAAAGCATAAGCAAGTGAAACATGAAGAGTGAAAAACATAATGAAATGGACGATACTCTCATAAACATCATAAGTACTATAAAGAGATGCTAAGAGAAGAATAATGAGGAAAATAACCATACCCCAAAGCATATTAAAGATCTTAACAGTGAATGAAATGCAAGAAATGTATTTGTATTTTGACGAGTATGTAGATTTTTTTGTATTTTGAAATGCAAGAGCATAAAAGAAAACTAATTTAATATGTATGCAAAAGCTAGTTTCTAAGGAAAAGAGACAAAGCATCTAACACCAAAAAGAAAGAGTTGTCTATCGCGGGTTCACCAAAATGTAAGATATAAAAATATATGTATATATGTGAATATATATATGTGTGTGTGTGTGTGTGTGTGTGTGTGGGGTGTGTTTGGAGATGTGACCTCCTAATCCAAGACAAGGAGATCCCAATTGATTAATCGAAAAGAGACGATCAATGCAAAAAGGAATCAACTAGTTATGAATAAGGAAGGGAGATCTAATTATTATGAAGTGACACAATAGATTTGAAATAATTAAATCCTTAATTGAAATGAAACATTTACCTTGGAATGTAGCAGATCTGGAAAAGCCTGTTTTCTGATGTCCGTATCAAGTTTCGGGAAATTTTGCAACCGGATCTGGAACATAAATGCAGAGACGGACACAACCCAAAAATGTTTTCCTTTTCTGAGTCAGGTTGACCTTAACCTCTTTGTCGGGGCGCAATTGTGCCCCAAAATGTCAACCTTGACCTACACTACTTTGACGAAAATTCTGTTTATGGATTCTGGAAGTTAGCCAAAAAGGGTATCTGAATCTGCTCTATAATTTGCTATCTTGTACCTGTACTTGCAAGAAAAATGGTATTTTTTGTTGGAGGAGGGGTTTTCCTTAGTCAAACCCCAATTTAGGAATTAACCTTGAAATCAATAATTGAAATAGAGAATGCTAGCAAGTAGTATAAGTAAATCTAATAATGAAGCTATGATATTCAATAGATATGCAATTGTATTTCAAATGTAAACAAGTATGTAAATATGAAAGCTTGGACTCAATATTAGAAACCATAAACCTCCGTGATTATATACTTGGAATCCACCTTAGAGGAAGAAGGAATGAATCTTGAGGATGCATAAAGGATCTTGAAGGAAGATCACACCACCATGATGGATAGATCTAGGGTTTGAATGACGAATCTTGAATAATTGAACCAAATCCCTTCAAAGGCTTGAATTCTTGAATCCTTGATCTTCAATGGAGAGTTTGAATGCTTGAGATGAAGAATTGAAAACCTTAGTTGAACTTTGAAAGCTTGAGGACATGTATAATAATGGATGCTTGATTCTTAGAGTCTTGGATTGTTCCTTATGCTTGGTTGATGGATAATGGTTAGAGAAAATGAGAGGAGAAAGCTTCCTTATATACCAATCTAGGGAAAAATATTCTAGAGAGGCCTACATAGGAGAATTAAATTCCAATTATACCTATACCCCTAGAGGAGTACCTATATTAAATATAATTTAAGAGTCGTCGCTTCGGAACCCAAAACAGCCAACCCAGAAGCGGGAAAATGAACTTTTGAATGTCTCTCGACAGCTGACAAACTTTCCAATTGGAAAGGGGGACCTGGGTCAAGGTCGAGTTCAACCCTGACCTATATTAGGGTCAAGGTCAACCCTGACCTAGGTCAAGGTCGAGGTTGACCTTGACCCAAGGAGTCAACCCCTAAAAAATGTGCCAAGTGGGATAAGCAATTCCCGGAGAGGCCCAATTAGGGTCCTAAACAGGCACAGAAGCTGAGAAGGGTGCAGAAATGAGAGGAAAACATGATGATGGTCTAAAACACCCCCTAAGGAGGGATAAACATTCTTAACATGGAAGTGCTTCCATTTTAAGATGACACACCTTGTATATTCCAAAGATTCCATTAGGTCTTGCATTACTTAGATTAGACATATTTACTTTAGGGGTGCCTCTTTAAAATGATAGAATATACCTTTTTGGATCTATCCACAATGGTTGCTAGATTCTCTTTGACCTCTATTATCAAAATTTCCTTTTGTCACCAATCAATATCTTGTCATTTGTCATCACTTATTGGAGGTAAAAGAGTATCTCCCAATTATTTAAGATAGCTCCTAAAGTCATACTCTAAAAAAATTAGATTTTCCCTTAGGGTTTATTTGTTCATATCCTGGTCGTCACTATAGTCAAATAATTCCTCATCATAGTCTTGCATTGTCTTTGATCATTTCCCAAAATAAAAATAAAATAATTAATTATTTGCTTCTGGATTTGATTGTGTAAGTGTTTTTAGCATCATGTTTCGCATCACACTTTGTGATCCATCATCAGGATGTGAGAGTGCAAGAAATGTAAAAATATAAGATGCAGACAAAGCCTCACGAGAGAGAGAGAGAGAGAGAGAGAGAGAGAGAGAGAGAGAGAGAGAGAGAGAGAGAGAGAGAGAGAGAGAGAGAGAGCAATAAACAAAAAAACAAATGGGAAACTCTAAAGAGGAAAACATCTACAACAAAAATTGCCTATATATGAGAGAAAAAAAACACCCAAGACAAAAGGAAGAAACTTATAAAAAATAAAAATAAAAACAAAATTAAAAAAACAAGTAAAGAATGAAAAAACCAAAAAACTGAAAAAGCTAAAAAATTTAGACATATATATCTAGGTGAGTGAATATATATATACATATATATACATACGTATATACATATATGTATGTATGTATGTGTATATATCTATATATATATGTGTATATATATACATACATATATGTATATATATATGTATATATGTATATGTATATA
>MU227446.1:838603-877621 GCA_018584345.1 Thuja plicata
TATATATATGTATATATATATATATATATAAGTACACAAGCGCAAATAGGTGAAAATAAAACACTAGAAACCAACCACACCAGATGAAAAGGGTGGAGAGAGGAAATACCACAAGACAAAGAAAGGAGCAAAGAGATAATCTAAAGAACCAAAAAGGAGCAAGGACTAGAAGGAAACACAAGTTCTAACAAACAACAAAACAAGACAAAGAAAGGGGGGAACAAAATAAATTAGTTTCCTTTCTAGTTGTTACTTTAGTCAAATCATTCCTCATCATAGTCTTGCATTGTCCTTGATCATTTCCCAAAACAAAACAAAAATTCCTTTCTAGTTGTTACTATAGTCAAATAAGTCCTCATTATAGTCTTGCATTCTGCTTGATCATTTCCCAAAACCCCAAAAAAAGTTTCCTTTCTAGTTGTTACTATAGTAAAATTCTTCATCATAGTCTTGTATGATCCTTGATCATTTCACAAAACCAAAAAACCAAAAAATAGTTTCCTTTCTAGTTGTTACTATAGTCAAATTATTCCTCATCATAGTCTTACATTAACCTTGATCATTTACCAAAACTAAAAAAAATGTTTCCTTTCTAGTTTTTATTATAAGTCAAATCATTCCTCATCATAGTCTAGCATTGTCCTTCATCATTTCCAAAATTTTCCAAAAAAATCCTAGAAACACAGTCTCATTCTTAGATGTCATTTTAGCTCAAGTCATATAGATCATACCTAGTTAGAGTCACTCTTGAATATGTCAACTACACAATCTCAAAAGGAAAAATATCAAATGGATGCTCATATTTATCTAGACAACAAACCCACGGTAAATAGTCTCCAGGTGCCAAAGGACAAATATA
The DNA here is from genome assembly GCA_018584345.1 of Thuja plicata. Lineage (NCBI taxonomy): Eukaryota > Viridiplantae > Streptophyta > Pinopsida > Cupressales > Cupressaceae > Thuja > Thuja plicata. The sequence continues at coordinate 839,463 of MU227446.1, forward strand.
AACCCTTAGGGGAACCCATTTTGTCCATTTTAAAGAAGATGGTACAATCAAATGACATCATACTCCTAGAAGTAAAACATTATGAACTAGTACCTATTTCACTGGATTGGTGGGATGAAAATGACTTTTGTGAATACCATAGGACTAAAGGAAATAAAACTTCAAAGTGCATAATATTGAATAACATCATTCAACACATTATCAATCAAGGTGACATTCCTATTAAAGAATATCCTTATGATTCACCTAATAAGGAATCAAATATATGTCAATAAACTATTTTCAAACATGATCAAAATCATCTACCTATGTCTAGCAAAGGCCCACAAGTATCCTCCATATCTCCCACCATTCCTTCATCCACACCATCTCCACCGAACAATGCATCCAATGATGACACCTTTCAAGTTTACACCCAAGGACTATCCACAATACAAATCATGACTAGTCCATTCCTTGGTACAAGTCCCATCTAGAATTCAATAATCCTAGATCAAATTCCACCCTATGCTCCATTCCCAAGAAAATCTACTCCAATGAGTCCCATTAAAAATCCACTCCTATCATTTCAAAGTATTGTATCCTTCCAAGAATCACCAAAGTATGAAGAAACACATCCTAAAATGAATCAAGATCAAGATACCAAGAGCCTCCAATCACATCGATTATTTTACCAAAATCCCAACTCCATAGATTATCATGATGATCCCCTAATTCATTTATTTTTAGTCCAATATGTGTGCCTTCCATCCCAAGAGAAAAGGATCCTTCCAAGTCCAATTATTAATCCACCTCCTATGCCTGAGCATAATGTCCCTTCCACTCCATCCAATGACCCTCTTCCATGTCAAGATAAAAGTGTCAATTTATTTCTATGTCATAATACTCCATGTCCATTACATGATCCCATCAATCCTCCATCTCCATGTCATAATACTCCATGTCCACCACAAGATCCCATTAATCCTTCATCTCCATGTCATAATACTCCACGTTCATCACAAGATCCCATTAACCCTCCATCTCCATGTCATAATCCTCCATGTCCACCACAAGATCCCATCATCCCTCCATCTCCATGTCATAATCTTCCATATCCACCTCAATATTCCATCACCCTTATCCAAGCTAGTAATTATTCTCTTACATATCAAATTGGTTCATCCACTTTTAGTTGGCCTAGTCTAATTCATGATCCTATCATTTTTTACATCCCTCGTCAACCTCAAAATAGACTCACATCTTTTAGAAAAAATAACAAGTATCCCATTTCTGAAAAAAATTGTCAAAGCATGCATTATCAAGACAAAGGGTTAATCCTCAATGAACAAGGTATATTAGAACCCATTCATATCAAATAAAATCTATACTATCATGGCCTTGGCTACAAATCTCACCCTCAAGATGTTGGTATCCCTCCTAAATCCCACATTCCCCCACATAAACCCAAGCACGCACATTCCCCATCCTCCAAATCAGTTTTGGGTCCTTATTACTATAGTAAAAGTCTTTTCCCCTTCCATCCATCTTAGGCCCTTATATTCCTCCATCAACCATCCATATCACCCCTAGTCCACAGTCTACTTACCCTTTCATAAATCAAGATCAACAAAGACACACATACTTGAGAACCTTCCAACCACCCATCTATATGAATTCCTTCAATAAACCTCCATCTCATCCCTATCCATCCATGAATCCAAATGCTCTTGGAAGCAGTTTGGATGCCAAGCATAATATTCACAGGTTCAAAAATCCACACACTAGTAGAATTTAGCAAATATGTGACTATGCGACTAAAAATTTTAGTCACGTGACTAAAAATGATTAAATTCTACTAATTTTTGCAATCACAAGTATAAATGACTAATTTGGTCATATAACCAAATCACAATTAAATAATTGGTTAGATGACTAAATAAATGACTATTATTCCTCTACTATTTTTTCTTTAGAATTTGATCATAATCTATAGAGCTTAAGCCCCGTCATGGGACCCCTACCTAAGCGGCCCATTTGGCCACCCAGGTTGCTTGGTGCACTAAAGATACCTTTTGCGTGAAAGACATTGCCTCTCGGTGCAGTCAAGTAAGGCCTTTACATATTTTATAAATAAAATTAACATTTACATTCTTTAACTTTTATTACTCATTATGTTAATGAATTATTAATATTTTTAGGTATGATTTAAAGCCAATATGATTTCCCTATTGTGTTAGCATGTCAAATGTATCAAAGAGAAATTATGGTCAATTTCACTAATAAAATATAATTTAAACAATCCAGTTGCATATATTAGATTTTCTCATTTCTTGATAAAACTTTGTGAATTTGTTTATCATCAACATTTTAGATAATACTAGACAATCCATCATCAAGATTGAAGTACTAGCAAGAGAGTAGAACTGAAAGATAACTACAGACTCAAGATCTTAAATAGATGTAGGGGGAGGATTAAGAGAGTGGTTAAGGACCAATGAAGAAGAATAAAAAATGTAAAAAATCACAAGAATTTTTTTTGATCCATAAGAGGCCGAGGCCGAGTAGAATATATTAATAATTATAAGAAAGCATAACATAAGAGTTCTAGATTTTGAACCAAAAACTACAAATCAAAGATTCTAACAACAAAATGAGCATGTGAGGCTCAAACCGAAAAGCTAACCAAATAGAAAAACCTACAAACTATTGCAAAGCTTAAACTGTCCATAGCATAATAATCACAAAAAAACCCAGTGAACTTAGCTCGAAGCATCAATCTGAGGCCGAGGTGGAATTATTTTCGGTGCTCCCTGCAGAGTTATCAGATTCTGAACCCCCGAGCTGGTTCGAGAGATCATTGTCCTCACCCTGCTCCTCTTGCTCCTCCTCCTCTTGATCATCTTCGCCAACCTCCTCTGACTCAACTTCTGCAGCACCATCATCCTCGTCCTCCTCATCTCCTTCCTCATCCTCAACCCCATCCCATCTTCATCTTCCTCATTGTCTGAAGATTCAGGACTCCCTAATCCATCCAATTTTTCATCACCAAACCACTTTTGTAACCACTTGCAAATTTATCATCACATCAACGCCAATCTCAAACAACTTGCGTATCATCAAGTCCTAGTTGTGAGTCCCCAAGGAGTCCAAGATTTGGCAATTTCCTAATTTGGGTCTTACTAAATTTGATCTCCTCTAAAAAGAAGCATATATTAGATCTCCAGAATTGAAACATCTGATCCGCTAAAGATGGGGAGATTTAATATAAATTAACATCCAAGCCATAAAATAAATAAAAAAGAAGAAACCTCAAATTGAGACAAACAAATTCTAAAATACCTCTTAGACTAAAGAAAAATACAATAAGATAACAAATAAACTTATGAATTATATACGCATATGGAATTAACAAAAGGAGAATTTATGGAGTATATATGACTTAAAAATTAATTAATGGAAAAAAAGAAAAAGGCAAGAGACATGAAAAAAATTATGCATATTCAATTAGATGACAAGAGCTAGAGGTGAGAAGTAAATTTTTGGGGAGTAAACTTTTGCAACCAAAGGGGATTTTGGAATAAAATTTCCTGGAACAATCTTTCAAAAATACAACAAGGATTAATACACTTTTGAGAAGAACGTGGAGTAGTAAATATCTGGCATGTGAGACACATTGATCATGAGAAATTTGCAAGTTGGTTGGAATTTAGTCATGGAGGAATCTGATTGCATCCAGAGAATGGGGGAGTATGACAAAGTGAAGAGAGAGACACACAAATTGATGAATAGTATTAGTCATATTCTTGAGTTTGGAATGAAGAGAAGGATAATGCTCCCATCATGGGACATAGAATCAAACCACTCAGATCAGAATAACATTTAAGAAATTGTCGTGATATAGAAACATTGTGAGGATTCGTTGGCAACACAATAATAGATTCATAACATTACTTCCTAAATGTGTTTCACCTAGGGTAGCTATTAGCTCTGAACCAGATCTCCATTGAAGGAAGGGCACTAGATTATGAATGAGCTCTAATGAAACTACTTCTTGTGTTGCTATTTTTGCCTTTGCTTGCTTCTTTCTACCTTTTGGATCACTCAAGAAGGAATTGTGTTGCTACACAATTTGCTCGCCATTTTTTTGGCTTTTGGTAGTTATTATTTTATGTGCCCTAGATTAAATATAAATAAATTCTATTTAGGGATTCAACCTAAACATTAGTGTAAAATATCATCTCTTTGCAACTTATTATCTTCTTCATGAGAGTGACTTGGCCTCATAAATGGTGTTTTATCGTTGTGTTCCTCAACAATGACCTTCTCAATGTTTTTGATCTCCCTACATCATTGATCATTGCTTTGATCCTCTAGAAACCACTGTTCCTATGCATGCTTTCCACAGTTCCTTTGAACATATTGTTGTATAACAACATTGAATTGCAAAGTAACTTTTAGAACCTTCTAAGTCAATCACAAAGAACATTCAAAATAATACCGAATAACATAGAAGCTTTAAGATAGTTCTATTTATTTAGGAATACCGAGCTCACTTTCAAGAACAAAGGTAAGACCTCTAAAAATAATCAAATGATTGTCATCGATGATAAAAATTTAACAAGGACAACATGGAACCTTGCTTTTGTTGTAGTTTATAAATTGACCTGAAGCTGCAACATAATCATTGAGAACATTTTTTCCATTGTTTAGCTTCAATAATGGAAGCAACCCCGAAGAAAATGGTGTCATCCACAAGCTGTTGATGGGTTTCAACATACAAAGAGGAAGCAACCTTAACTTCTTTTATAAGACCTAGATCACAGAATTTTTTGCTATTTCTTTCTAGGGCTTCACCCACAAGAATGAACAAATAAGAGACAAGGGATCACCTCGTCTTAGGCCTCCACCATAGGATAAATATCCATTAAGAGAGCCATTCACCAGTATAGAACAAGTAGAAGTTGTAAAACAAGCCTTCAAGATCTTCAAGAATCTGCCTTAAAACCTAAACTTTTTAAGAACCTCAGTCATAAAAGACCACGAGACTCTATCATAGACCTTGGGGATGTCAACTTTAAAGACCATACCTGGCTTCTTGCTGTAATGCATAGAATAGATCAACTCATGAGTAATACAAACAACATCCAATATGTACTTCCTTGAACGAATCCCTTTTGATTGTGAGAAACTAGCTTATTTATTTTTACATTTCATTTAAAACTTCTATATCTTTTAAGGACAAAAATTAAATAACCTCAAATAACATACACCATCCTTTTTCCTATTGTTTTTTTTTTTTTCCCTTGCTCACCTTTTAAAATTGTTACAACCTCAAATATAATTTTTGTTTAAATCACAAAAAAACAAGATTTTAAAACATTTTTAAGCCTATCCAAATTTGAGGAAGGAGACAATTTGTATAAGTTTCTAGAAAGGAGATTCTTTTGAACCTTTGAAAGTATTGATTTTTTAATTAATTAATATATCTTTTTAAGGATAGGTAGAAGGATAACACAATGAGTACCGGACAGTTACCCCATAGAAGTACTTTCGCAGGACCATCATGGCTATAGGCGCTTTTATTTTCAACGCCAATACGTGTCCATGGAATTTTCCCCAGCATAGTGGGATTCATGTCAACCCACCGAAGTTGAGATACAAACTCGCAGTGAGATGCAGTGTCAGTGACAACAAAACCCGCTTGCAAAACTTGGCTATACAAGAAGCAACTCACGCAGCTGCTTTGCGCTTTCAGGAGAGCCAACAACCAGGTAATTGCACTTTCATTTTTCTTTTTGAATATCCCTAATTATATGTTAACCCGAGCTTTGTTTCCCGTCTCTTTCTGATGAGGTTATTAGTTACCTTTAATGAGGTCTGGTATTTTCTTCAACCACACTGTTAGAAAGGTGTTGGGTACACTTGAGTCATATTCTAAAGATTGCCAACATGGGCCACACGAAAATGTACCTTGTTACATAAACCATATTCTTCGGACTTCAAATTTGTTTCGCACCTAACCTTGCCTCGTTACTATCATACTACAAGCATGACATATGTCTTTCTCCTAGAGTTATACCTTATCACTGGGGATTTGAACCTTGGTCAGCCATTATTATTACTATTAGACAATTCTTTAGGAGAATATATATTTGAACATTTCAAATAGAAGGAAGCAAACAAACATGAGTTCTACTTTGAAGGCAATATTCTTGTAGAAGCTATGGAGTATAAATATCTCGGAATCATCTTCAACAAGAAGCTAAGTTAGGAGGGCTTCAGAAATAAGAGCACTTTAGTAGGATGGAAACCATTTTATGCTCTTCAAAATAGATGCAGAGATGCAGAACAATGGAATTGGGAAACTATCTAGATTCTTTTTGGTCTTTTAGTGTTTTTGGTAGTACTTTATGGGTTTGAATTGTGGGCTATAGCAGTACCTCAGATTCAAAGTGGAAACAAATTGAGAAATCCCAAAGGGCTTGATTACTAGCAAGTTCAAAATAAGCATTTTAGTGCCTTATGATATTATGCTGAGTGAAATAGGGGCAGCTTGTATTGAAGTAATTGCTATGGTTTGTCTCATAAGATGAAAAGAATTGAATAAAATGGAAGTAGGTAGATGGCCTAAGATTGTTTTCAATGACATCTTGAGCAACAAACACAAAACTTGTATGAAGCAAAATAACAAATGGATGACTAAATGGAATATGTACTTGAATGCATGGCCCACAATTATCAAAGAGATACAACATTTTGTTTAGATTAAGTTCCACAAGTGTACATAGGATAAATTGCTAAGGACAAAGAAAAAATATTATATTGAGGAGTTCAATCCCACATGTGATCATCATCAAAAAGCATACATAGAGGCTAATATTCTGTGGAGAGCCAAAATTCTTATTGCTCATTTAAGAACCGACTCTCATCAACTCCAATGTGAAATGGGGTGGTGGTAAAGGCCAAAAGAAGCTTGGAAACAAAGGGTGTGTATTTTTTGCACTTTTGGGACAATGGAACCAGAATAACACTTCATGTTAGAGTGCCTTCAAGGACATTAGAGAAAATTATGTAAATTTCTTGATGGTTGATTCTTGATATAGTCTATTCGGCGAGGACATGTTGTAAACACACACACCCCATTGCACATGGGGACCTCCTCTTTTTTTTGCTCAGTGACGTAATGTTTACCTTAGTTGTCCTTAGGTTGGCAACATTTTCAGGTTTCTTAGTCTCCTAGTGCTTAAGGAATGGGCGAGTCAAGTTAGGAATTCCTAAGTTGTGGTTTGAAATGAAGAAATTCTCCAAGGATTGAATATCAATTGCAAAATTTGGGTTTGAGGAAGATTTCTTTTAGGAAATCTACCTCTAGGTCAAGTTTCTCCTTTAATCCTTGCATATGTTGAGAAGATGATTATTTTGGGAATCCATGTTTGAAGTGTGAAGTTTGGAATTGGAATATGAAAGTCCTTGTCCAAATTGCAAAAATTCAAGGATGAGAAATAAAGTGAGTCATGAAATTTGCTCGATAGGTATGAGGTTGTGAAGGTGAGAATTGTCAAAGTTGGGAATTGAGGGTGACATTATGAAAATTTCTCTAAGTATTGTCAAAATGTTGTAAAATGTCATCAAAGTTGCAACATGATGTTGTCAAGATTGGGAATCAAGGTGTTGAATGTGGAGTTTGTAAAATTGCTAAATGAAAATGGTAATTGGAAATGAAAATTCAAGTTTTGCCAAATCAGGAGAAATAATATTTTCAAACTTGAAAAGAAAACAAGGAAAAAATTCTACATACTCTTAGTTAAAAATGATAAAATCCAAGAGAATCCCAAAAAAGGAAAGGAAAGGTCCTTTTATAGTCCACGATACCAGCCATATGTTTTTGGGTCTACATATGGTGACAACATAATGAGACTACCCTGTACTCCTTGTGGGTGGCACCTAACTATGGTACAAACGAGGCGTACATAGACTACCCCCTTGTGGGATTTGAACTTGTGACCTCTCTTAGAATTCCTTAGAATTCCGGTTTAAAAAATCCTCAGAATTCCGGTTTAAAATCAAGTTTTCCTCCATCACTTCGACCTAAAAATCAAGTTTCCACTTCCATTTCCACCTAAAACTTGACTTTCCTTCACCGTTTCCACCTAAAGCTTGATAGTCCTCCTCCATTTCCCCCTAAATCTCTCAAAGGTTGTGCTTGCGTTTCCACCTAAAATTGGAAATACTGCTCAAGACATTTTCATTTCCACCTAAAACTCAAAATTCCACCCTTTGCAGTTTAATTTCCACCTAGAATCCAAATTTCCGCCCAGCATTTCCACCTAAAATGCCAATTCCCGCCCATAATGCCATATGTTTTTGGGTCTACATATGGTGACAACAATATGGGACTACCCTGTACTCCTTGTGGGAGGCACCTAACTGTGGTACAAACAAGGCGTACATAGCCTACCCCCTTGTGGGATTTGAACTTGTGACCTCTCTTAGAATTCCTTAGAATTCTGGTTTAAAAAATCCTCAGAATTCCGGTTTAAAATCAAGTTTTCCTCCATCACTTCCACCTAAAAATCAAGTTTCCACCTCCATTTCCACCTAAAACTTGACTTTCCTTCACCGTTTCCACCTAAAGCTTGATAGTCCTCCTCCATTTCCCCCTAAATCTCTTTAAGGCACCCACCTTGTGCTTGCATTTCCACCTAAAATTGGAAATACTGCTCAAGACATTTTCATTTCCACCTAAAACTCAAAATTCCACCCTTTGCAGTTTAATTTCCACCTAGAATCCAAATTTCCGCCCAGCATTTCCACCCAAATCTCTAAATTCCTTCCAGCATTTCCACCTAAAATGCCAATTCCCGTCCATAATTTCAACCTAAAACTCAGATTCCCCCCTAGAGGAAAAGGTAAATCTAAAATGCAAAAAAAAAAAAAGAAGGTTAATGAGGTTGGCCTTAGCAAGGAGAAACACCAATTCAAATGCAAAAGCAAAGATTAATGAGGTTGGCCCTATCATCAGAAAAATACAATTTCAAGGAGAAGCACTATGTGTAAGGGATTAAAGGGCATCATTTAAAAACACATTCAATATAAATTCCAAGCAGATAAAGGAAAATAAGAGTAGATAAAGAAATCAACTCACAGCAAATTGCAGGGAAGAAAGAAGATTAATGAATCTCAAAATAGGGCATTGAAATCCAAGAGCAGAGGTGCGAATTCCTTATCAAAAGATTAGAATTCAGAAGACTGATCTGAGTCTGAACTGTTAAGGAATGCAGATCTTAAATAGAGAAATTTAATAATCTGTATTGATGCTGTTTACAGAATTTATCTCAGACTAATATTCACAGAGATCATCCAGTATTAATATTGCAGAGATTGTTAGAATCGTATGCTTGCTGTGGTAATTACATTTACACTGTTATTGATATTTTTCCACAGCAAGCATACGATGATTTATATATAAGTGATATGTTGAAAGGTTATTTCTACCTAGAGACATGACCGTACGTGGCTTATGCCATGTAGGGTCATGTCCCCACGTAGACATACCATTAATCACTGATCATGCTAACTATCGGTGATACCGATCATTACCATTAACGACTTGTTACGTATCGTGGATAAGTATCGGGTCACCTGATAGTAATGTCAGTTTTTGATTGTGGATATGTATCGGGTCACCTGATAGTAATGTTAGTCTATGAATCGGATCATTCGATATATTAACAAGTTCAATTATGTACTTATATATATATGTTATCAAATTTGGAAATATATATATATATAATTTTCAACCTAACATATATATATATATATATATATATGTATATTTACTTGTATGTTTTAATCCGAATGAAGCTATTTCTCAACACTCCCTCTTAGCAAAAGAGGATTTGAACATCATCACTTTGAGTTTCTTACTCATGAAATACATTTCAGAAATGTAGGTTATCTGATCATTAACAACTAAATGAAGTCTATTAGATAACAACTTTGATCCTAGGATGACAATGAAGTCTCCAATATCACAGGTATTACATCTTGACATAAAGATTGTTATGACCTCTGACACATTTCAGGACAACAATTCAAAGAATTCTGTCATAATAATAAGTCAAGAACTATCTCAATATCATGATATCCGACACAGTTCGGGACAACAACTTAATGGAGTCAATCATGATATGATTGTTATCACTGTCTCCGACACAACTCGGGACAACACTTAGTGATAACAAATTTAGTATCAAGATATCCGGCGCATTCCGAGACAACAACTTAATGTAGTCAATCTTGATAAGAGTGTTATCATAATCCCCAACTCAATTCAGAACTAGATTTAGTGATAACTACAACAAATTCAGTATCAAGATATTCGGCACATTCCGGGACAGCAACTTAATGTAGTCAATCTTGATACATTCGTTATCATGAACTTCGGCATATTCCGAGACAACTAGCTAGAGTAGTCTATCATGATAACAGGTCAAGCTATTGTTAAAGTCGTCACCTCACAATAGCAACCTTACACGCATATGAAAGATCGTCACCTTTCATAACACACAAATGCAATATTGCAACTCTCTTGATATCCATCATGAACCAAGTCGGAGGGTGGATCCCCCATGGCTGCTCCTAGAGGGTGCAACAAGAGCTTTCACCTTAAACTTCTCTCTCACAGAGGAGAGTGCATTACAAGAAATTTCACTTCGAACTTCTCCTTCATAGAGAAGAGATTATTAACAAAGGATCGTACTTCAAAATTCTCCCTCTAAATAACGATCCTGGGAAGTCAGGTCCTCTAGCTGCTCCCTCAGAAGATCACATTAGGGCTTCTTTGCTTTTCGTCCAAGAATGCCTGTGATAAATAGTTAGACTTCCTCTGAATCTGATATCAATCTTCTGACCTCCTCATCCAAGGTTGCCTTTGATGAAGTGTCAGATTCCCTTTGTTATGGAAGGATACTTTGCTCACATAGTCTCAATCATCGAACTTGCCCATAGTGGCCTTTTCTTGTTGTTAGGAACTTCAATATTCTCAAGGTTAGATGATGGAGGTTCATGATCTTCTATGATATTCTCCCTCTGATTCTCAATTGTGTAATCTTCATCTAATTTTGTGATTGGATCATCTTCTGCATCTTTATAAGCAGCGTTTTCTTCAAATTTTACATCTCTACTGATTTCAATAGATCTTTGTCCTGGAATATAGACTCTGTATCCTTTAGTGGTTTCACTATAGCCAACGAATATGCCTTTCTTCCCGGAGGGTTCTAGTTTGGTCCTTTTTTTTCTTTAGGAACATGAATGTATACGGGACAACCAAAGATTCTTAGATGGCTTAAGTCTGGTTTATTCCCCGTAAATGCTTCTTCAAGTGTTATATTCTCTAAGATAGAATGAGGACATCTATTTTGAATGTACACAATTGTATTTGATGCTTCAGCCCAGAATGGAATATGTATGATTCATGGCTTTGGCGGCTTCAATGATAATTCTATTTTTTTTCTTTCTGCTACTCCATTTTGTTGAGGATTATAAGGTACTTTACACTCCCTCTTGATCCCAACAGAAATGCAAAATTCTTTAAAGTTTTCGGAGATATATTCACCCCCATTATCTGATCTTAGGGTCTTTATTATTTTTCTAGTTTGATTTTCCACTAATGCTTTAAATTCTTTGAACTTCATATAATACTTCATTTGATTCTTTTAGTATTAGGAAATATATCCATGTTTTCCTAGAGTAATCATCAACAAAGATTACTCAATACGAAAATCCCCCTAGTCAGGGCATTGACATTGGACCACATAAATCAGTGTGAACAAGTTCTAGTACAACTTTTGATTTGTGTTCACTTGAAGGAAAAGACCCTTTTGAGTTCTTTCCTAGAGCACAACCTTTACAAATTCCAATATGTTCAGATTTTGGATGAGGTAGACCTGTAGTGATCTTCCCTGTGGTAGGTAGGGCACTATGCCAAATGTCATTACAATTTGATACTTCATGGCTTAGCACATGTTTTTGATCATTACAAAGTTTGTATAAGCTACCATCTCTTGTTCCTATGGAAATAACATTCTTAATGTTGGAATTTCTAGGCCAAAGTAGAACTTTATCTTCATGAAAGGTGACACGATGTCCTTGATCAGCTAAACCTGAAATAGAGACCAAATTTCTCTTGATTCCTGGTACAAATAGAACATCTGTTAATTGTATTGTAACTCCGGTTCTTAATTTAATTGAACAAGTTCCAATTTCTTTCATGGGATAGGTGGAGTTGTCACCAATTGTGACCTCTTCAGTTGAGTGTTCTTCAAAAGTTTCGAATTGATCTCTAAACACAGTTATGTGTCTTGATGCTCCGCTATCAATTATCCAAGTGCTTTTATTTGAGTTTAGTTCACTTGATAAGGCTAAGAAAAATAGAGGATTTTCCACTTCTTTGACTTCAACTATGGTTGCTTGAGTTTTCTTTCTTTCCGGACAGAACCTGTGAGTGTGTCCAAACTTATCACATTTGTAGCATTGGACCTTTGAGAGATCTCTGTTTATGTGACGTTGATTATTATCTCCTCTCTTTCGTTTAAAATTCTTTTTTCTTTTGTTTGAAGAAGCATGAAGTGCTTGAATATCTCCCTCTTTATTTAGACCTATCCGTCTTGAGATTAGTCGAGATTCTTCTTGAGTGCAATCATTTTTGAGTTGATCGAATTTAGGTAGTGACGGTCGACTGCTAATGCATTGGATAAAAGATTCCCAAGAGATTGGTAACCCTCTCAGGGTAATTAGGGATAGTTCTATATCATCTACATTATTTCCTAGTAGAAAGTTGATCTCTCAATTTGGAAACTCTCAAAAAATATGATGTAATCGTTTCTTCTTTATTCATTTTGATGCTCATGAGTTGCTGTTTTAAGGTAAGCAATCTGCTTGCATTGTTGATCTCATACGTAGATTGAATGGTTTTGAATACTTATGCCGTAGATAGTCTAGCTATGGTTGGAAGAATGTGATCTTTAACAGCGTCAATAATTATTTTCTTAGCCTTGTTATTGCGTCTTTTCCATGCTGTTTTCTCTGGTTCATCTTCAGGCATACTTTTGTCTTCTTCTATATATGAATCCAATTCAAGTTCTTGAAGGATTGCAATTATTCGAATTTTCCATGAGACGAAGTTGGAGGCACCTTCGAGTCTATCCTCCACTCTAACACCGTTCACCATGATTGTCCTTCAATTTGAATATATGACTGAAATTTTGAATCAAAATTTTACTATCTTTATTATTCTCTATTGGTTAGGCTTTGATACCAAGTTAAGGAATGCAGATCTTAAATAGAGAAATTTAATAGTCTTTATTGATGCTGTTTACAGAATTTATCTCAGACTAATATTCACAGAGATCATCCAGTATTAATATTACAGAGATTGTTAGAATCGTATGCTTGCTGTGGTAATTACATTTACACTGTTATTGATATTTTTCCACAGCAAGCATACAACGATTTATATATAAGTGATCTGTTGAAAGGTTATGTCTACGTAGAGACATGACCGTATGTGGCTTATGCCACGTAGGGTCATGTCCCTACGTAGACATACCATTAATCACTGATCATGCTAACTATCGGTGATACCGATCATTACCATTAACAACTTGTTACGTATCATGGATAAGTATCGGGTCATCCGATAGTAATGTCAGTCTTTGCATCGTGGATATGTATCGGATCACCTGATAGTAATGTCAGTCTATGAATCGGATCATTCGATATATTAACAAGTTCAATTATGTACTGATATATATGTTATCAAATTTGGAATTATATATATATATATATATATATATATATACTTGTATGTTTTAATCTGAACGAAGCTATTTCTCAACATGAACAAGAAAATTACCTGTCATGAATGCTTATAAAGAATAAAACAGTCATTTGCACAAGTCATCCAAGCAGATCCAAGGGTATATCAGAGTGGCGAATTGAAGGAAATCAAGATGAATTAAGAGCATAGAAATGCAAATTTAGCCCAGATTAGAGTGAATTTCCTAAATAAAGGAGTGCTTTTTAATCAGATCAAGGACAAATCACAATCACATCAAGTATGAATTCCTTCACTCAAAGATGAAATTAAATGCAGAGGGAAGCAAATAAAGTGCAGATCATCAGCAGATGAGGATCAGAACTCCAGCAAATTCAAAGCAAAGTGTGAAGAAAAATCAAGATTCAAGTGCAAACCTCAGTACCTAAAAGGCAATTTTCCAGAATGAAAATGCAGAATCACATCAAATTCAAGGGCTAATAAAGTGAATTCCCGACAAGGTATAGATGCGAAATCAGATTACATAGCAGAAGGGTGAATTTAAAGGCAAACGAAAAGCAGATTAAACACAGAGTGGGGACCAATTTGAATCATATTCAGAAGTGAATTAAATCAGAATTGAAAAAATATCCATCCGAATTATGCATTTCTAGATTTGTGTCAAATATTGCAAAAGGGTTTTTCAAGATAATTTTCAAGTTTATGAAAGGATAATATCAGATTTCCAAATCCTAATTCAAGGAAATCCAATCCAATTCAAGATCAAAGTCGAAATCTCCTTTGAGAAGTTGTTTGTCATGAAAATTATTCTAAGTCCTTATCTTTCTTTATTCATAACTTTGATCCTAGGTCTCCTTTCCCTTTGTAGGAATCGATGTTGGAGTAATGATGATCGAAAGGGATAAAGAAGAGTAGTTCGAGCTGTTCAAATTTGAAGAAAGGAAGACAACAATGCAAGGAAAGGACAAGATTTAATTCACGATCGAGGAAGCGGATTGCTCTACAAATGTAGGAAGCTACATCGACCTTGGATTTCCCTTGGAAATCCAAGATCAACTTGAAGGACTCGACAACATGAAGGTCGACAATTTCAAGTCATTAAAGAAGATCAAGGCAAGATGAATATTAATGAAGACAAAGCAATTTGGAAATATGAGACATCACAATTCAATCATAGTTGGAAATGCTAAGTGTAAATCAAAATTCAAGTCGCTAGGTGAAGACAAGTGGAAAATCTCAAACTTGAAAGATCCTTAGATGAAAAAATGCAGACTCAAGTGAATTTCAAGAGGAAAATGAAAAATCTTGAGCATTTCCACCTAAACTTCTAATTTGCACCCAAGGCATTAAGGATCAAGAATCGCGCTCAAAGAAGTTGCTCACTTCCACTGAAAGATCTTTAAGCTTCTCACCTTGTGTTTTCATTTCCACCTAAAAAGTGAAATTGCGCCCACTTCAAGTCTTGATTTCCACCTAAAACTCTCAAACCCACCAGCCCTACATCAAGCACTTCCACCTAAAATAAGAAATCACGCCCAAGGGAAAACATCAACATCAACGTGTGCAAGATGAAGATAAGGATTTTACAACATGAAGGGCTCATCTACAAAAGAGAAGGGCAAGGACAAGATCCAGAGGATAACAATGAAAGATGGAGATGGAAATGCAAGTGCAAAGGTCCAAGTCAACAACCACATGAGAGACATCAAGGCTAAGGACATTCGAGATGGAAAAACATGAAGAACACTTCAAAAGTGAGGAAAGACAAAGAAGATGATCAATCAAAGAAGATCACTATGAAGATCAAATACACAATGAAGTTCAAGGAAGACAGTTTCAAAAGAGTTAGTCAAAGTTAGAAAGATAATGTTGAGTATCAAGAGATATCTCTTCTTTGAATGAATGATAATGTTCACAAGATAAGCAAGCTGAGGTGGCATCTACTCTCATCAACCAATCAAATAAGTCCAAGTTGACATGTCCAAGTTCATCAAACTTGACTCATTCACAAGTGGACATGTGGAAAGCATTTATGTATGCTACAATGATTTTTTTCATTGCTTCATCTTGAAAAGGATATGTACTAAAAAATTTGTAATCATTTTATTAGATGACATTAAATGTTTGTAAGTGGTAGTTGTAACAACCCTAATTAGGGTTTGCTTGGAATAATCTTGGCCCTTGATTTCAAATCAATCTGGACCCTTCATTGTAATTGATAGGTCTATAAAAGGCATGGCCTTCTCATTTGTAAATCATTATTCATTAATTGTAGACTAGAGAGCAATTAGAAGTAGCAATAGGAGGACATCAAAGATTGTTGCCAAGACTATGTTGGAATGAATACATGATTTTCATTGAAGATATGGTGGATCTTTGTGTTGTTTCTATATTTTGCATGGTTTCTACTTCTCGAGTTTTAGTTAAAGTTCATTGATCTTAATTGAGAAATCTGGAAATATGCGGTGAATTCCTTGGTTCATACCTTTTGTAGTTTGTTGATTGTAAATTGCAGTGTATGGTTAGTCTGAACCCATTTAAGCACTAGTTTGATTGTGGATGTTCATTTGGATTGCATCAGTATTGGGTATTTTGTATGAATGTTTATAGTATGGAAATCTTTTGTTACCTTTGGAGATTGCACCAAGTTTTGTGTATTTGTTTTGTAAAGTCCCCTCCCGCTTGACAATTGAACAAGATGAGATTTCTAACTTCACCTATTCTTGGAGGCTAGAAAATTAAAATGAATAATAAGGGAATAATAAGAATAATTAAGTACAAGGAGCAAAAAAGCTTAAATTATAAGTTTTGACACTTAATTATTCACTTCATATTATGAAAGGGGCCGTTTTAAGTTATGAATTAATTACTCCTAGGACGCACATCATGGGGGGTCACTTATTAAATAAGGCATATGTAATTAATTGCCTTAGTCGCCAAGGCAAAGATTAAAAGAAGTTGCAGCTTTTTGCTGTATGATTTAACTATATAAGTCAGCGATTTGCGGTTTGGGGGCATTCTATCAATCAATCTTTGTTAATGAATTTTGCTCTGCAAGAAATGCCTCTGCTTTTCAAGACGAAACCCCTGAAAAGATATTGCTTGGATCCAACCCCAAGCAAATGCTGAGTTCTTCAATCTATGGAGATATTAATGGTGCCTAGGTCTGCGAATGGGAACTGAGATAGTTATTATCTGCTGTAGAAAAGCATGAATCTGATTCGCCTTCAATAATTCCATTTCTTTTCTTGTCTAATCAATCAATAAGTTTCAGCGCATTCACTGGAAGCTGCAGTGATCAGTCATAGAGGGAATTCGGTATAGAAGAAGAAAATCACGACACTTGGTATTAATTCACAGCTTGAACTGAGATTCTCCATCTCTATTAGGTTTTCTTACGCATGTAGGAAGATTGGTATTCAGTCAAAGGTTTAAGTTCTATGGTGGTGCAAACTTGGTATGTAAAAGCTTAACATTAATATCAATTCTAGAAATTATAATTGCTGCGATCAGAATTAGTTGGCAATGTAAATTAAAATTTCCTTAGCTTTTTGATGTAAGAATTTATATTGCATGTAAGAGAGAATCCCAAATGTTTGCATGAAGTTCAAATTTCCTTAACTTTGTTGTTATTTGGTTTACTTTGTGAAAACATCCAAGAAGTTTTTCGTTTTTCTCATAAGAATAGCTAGATAGAATATTTCATGTTTCCTCATGGTGGAGCAAAGCTAGGCTAAGGAATTCTAATATCCAAGCATTATCCATTGTAATTGTAGATTTAATCTACATCGGTTGGTTCATGACCATATCGCATGGGACCCACAACATCAAGCACCTGCGGACGCATTTCAAGAGCACGCGCCCCGTTTCAAAGATCAAGCCCCGCGGAGTTTACAAGTGTCAGCCAGGCAGGATTCCTAGCACCTCTACTTCGAGCCTCCCATTCCCAGCGCTCAGCAGCAGAATATCATAGAATATGCCTTGTTACGAGAGATTTATAAAATGACCTTTTCAGTAGATGTTGAGGAGATCGGCATGTTATCTGAAGTCATCATGAATATGCAGTTAAACACCCGAAATGATGACCATTTTCATCCACATCTGGTAGGCATGCTAAGCCCAACCAATCAAAGGGACACAGTTCGTCCCCATGCTGAAAGAATAACAAGAAACTCACGCCGAATTATTCGGCATGCAAATGAATTGTAACAGAAAGCAATCAAGTTTGATCGAGAAAGCCCAGAGGTTGTTTCTATAAAACTTGAAGGCTTGCATTGTAATCAAGGATGACTTTTGGTTGATTTTTGTTTTCAGTTCAATTCCTCTTGAACTGGAAGATAATTCAAGAAGACTTTTTAGGAAATACTTTTGAAATTCATAGAAGTTTCAATTTCTGTTCTGAGGAACTCCATGGCGTTTGGACCAGAGATGTATGTTGTAGCATTGATATTCTAAAGCTTACTATCCAGCCTTGGCATGTTTGCTCTTAATGAAATATGGGGACTGTGCCCTTGTAGCCTTTCTTTTTTTGTTAATTAGAGTGCCCTGTGCTGAATTCCTTTACGTTTGATCCAATTTACTTATGTTGGTGCAATTGTTTTATGTTTAGTCTGGTGTATTTGTAATCATGAAGGGTTCTTTCTCCTTATAATGCATCTAGAACAGAGGATGAATTGTACCATTTACAACCTGCTCCTCAGGAAAATTTGTTTTGGGCGTTGTTCTTTCACTTAACCCTTATACGAACTATTTTTGTCTGGAAGCAAGAGCCCATTCTTGGTCTCTTGTTAAAATTTCATTCAGAAGTGTTGTTCTTGTATCGTGTTTGTGGTTGTAAAGGACTACATCCCTTGAGGGATTTGAGTCTTTATTCGGACCCCGTAGGTGCTTCCCAAAGCTAAGACTTGAATATTACATTCTATGTCATGTAGGCTTTACATGTTTTGTTCTCTTAGCTAACAATGAAGGGTTTGTGGTACATCGTGTATGCTGTATGAAGATATGAATCTCTAAATGGGAAGGGTCAAACTTCTATGAATATTATCTTACACATTCCTAAATATGTCATAAAAGCTTTGTTATGGCGAATTGCTCCCTTAGTTTAGGTTGCTTGTGAAAGGTTTTCCTCTCTCCTTTCCTCCAAACCCCAAGTATGAAGAGCCAACTTCTAAAATCTCGGAGGTTGTTTTACATGGCGCATCTTGTCCCACTCCTGTAAAGCTTCCCGACTGCCCTCATTTGAATTGAGCCTCTTAGGGGTCTAGTATTTTCTGGCATGCCTGGTGGGACAGAGCTGAACGCTATCGCCAAAGTTAGTGCACGCTTGGTTTTCTTAGCTTGAATGAAGTTTTCAAGTGCATTTGGTAAGTTGCGTGCTTGATTTGGTCAGGCATGGATTGGAATTATTATGTTTCCCACGATTGGGCTACTTCTCAGCCTTTTCAAGAATACAGAGCTCCAGATCTCCGAGTGACACTGAGGAATTTCCAGTGTGAGATGTAGATAATTGAGTGGGAAAGCCAAATGCATGCTCTCTTCTTTCCATTGCATGCACCTACAACATACCTAGAGGTCTAGCCCACCCATATGGTGCTCTTGAAGAGGTTGACCGCATGCATGCATACATCCTAGAGGAGTCTTCTCAGATAGAAGGCTTACAAGAATTGCAAGGGTTCCTCGTTTTTCCTTCCAAGAATTAATTTCAGACACGATCTCATTGTTCGAGGGAGGACTTGTTGTTTGGTGCTCAGAAAGACAAAGGCAGTAGAATCAACCCCAATTCATCAAGAGGGCCCACACACCTCCAAGGCATCTCGATGTTTGCTGGTTAATCAATGTACACAACTAGATCTGCCCGAGATGGAGGAATATGCTCGGCATGAGCATATGGAGGCTGAAGACCATAAATCTTTTCTTTCGGAGCTCCCCCCTTTCTTGGGAGACGAAGAAGAGGTTCCCCCTGTTCAGGGGTAGAAAGTTTGTGTCAAACAGAGTTTGAACCCTCCCACAAACTTGATCTTGGTAAAGAAGTCAGGCCTAAAAGTGAAGGGATATTGGATATGCGTGCGAACTCAAAGCATGTAGAAATGGAGGAAGAGGACATGCTTTTTTGGGATGACCTCAAACTTTTCTGCATGACACTCAAAAATGGACCCCCGAAGATCGAAGAAGAGCCCACCCAGCAACCTGAGGTTGTGAATCTAGAAGCATCCAGTTTCGAGTGGTGGATAGTGGGATCCGGCTCCTTCGCTAACGGCCCAAGGCACACCCAAGGGTGCCCAATCAAGTATTTATCAAGATCCGTAACTCACCAATTATTTCCTGTCATGCTCACATTAGAGCATGACAAAAGTTCATTTAAAGCTAGTACGACGCCATGTGTGTTATCATGGGATAGTCCTAGTATGCATTATTATGTAGTTTTCTCTGATGTTGCACACAAAAAAGATATGTTCCCAAAATTGATCCTCGATTTGGTTGAAAGTTTCTTTAAATGTAAAAATTTAGGTTGGAAGGGTAGCTACTTTCGAATTCCTGTAAATGGGTCATTATAGTTCTTTTGTCTCTTGTTAGTGTAGGTAGGCAGGGTTCTAATTTTCAAAAAGCGCTACAACGCATGCGCCATCTGTCAATTGGCCCCATGTATAGTCGTTTTTCCTAAGTGCTTCCTACGCACTCGTTCTGGTTTCGCAAGGCTAACACTTATAGGTGGTTATTACACAATTAATGTCATCATAGAAGTAAATTAAAAAATCATTCAAGGTGACGAAAATTAAACCTTGTATTAGCCGGTTCGTGCTTCGTTAAAAGCAAACATGCCAATGGTCAAGTTAAGGTACATTTAGTGCGCGTATTCCAGAAACAGGCATTCTCTAAATTGCTACTGATTCTGTATGCGGTAGTAATTCCCATTGCTATGATACCCGCTTTACACGTTTTGGAAAACAATGCAAATTTCATTTAAAGATAACACATCCTTTAAAGTGAAGAAAGATGATCAACGGAAATTAGATTTGAACACAAGAGAACATACAAAACATGCATATTTCTATTAATGAGTATTTGTTTACAAAAGTATAAACGTTCTTTTATGCCTAATCTTTTCTGCACTTTTCATAGAAAAATCTACAAAAAAGGGTTGCATTCCACTTTTCTTTTATATGCAGGTCACAAATTGTCAAAGCTAGGACCGTCTCCTGCGGAGTCATCCCGCTGCCTCCAACATCCCCTGACTTGTTTCCTAAGTATGAGACTTCCTCATCTTGCGACTCACTGTCCGTAGAACCTAGCCCTGCTCAAAAATAACTCGCAGATGAAATTCTTCGAGCCATTCCTATTCAATATCCGCATTAGGGTTGGCAAGTTTCTTCTGGAAATTGGTTCCATGCCGAGCATAACACCTATGCACTGTGAGCGGTTTGGTGCAAAAATTAGAAACGAAAGGCACTCATGGCACCTCAGTTCCCCTTTCAAGAAAAGCCCTTAAATTCGTTACTACTGGCAACCCAACCCCGTAATGCGCAACTCCTAGGGCATCTTCTAAACCCTCGCAGTAATTTCTTTCAAATATCCCTCAAGTGAGATGTTCAATAATCTCCCTAGGTTCACCTAAATCCAATAGAGACCCAACAAACCTAGAGAAAATATCAGTGTTCACCCTATAGTGGTCTTCGCTATTCAAAAAATCCTCGCCCAACACCCATTTTACTGTGGCAAGAACCAACTCATCGTCAGTACCTATCAGATGTATCAACCTACTGTCGATAATGTGACCTAGAAAGTAACTTAGGGGCCTGATGGTGGTAAGTCTAATAGGCGTATCCATAATTCCCTAACTAGTAATATTTATGACCCACACCTAAGACTTACAAGAATTACTATAACAATGTGCCAACTTATGACAGCAATATCTCTTCTTATAGAAGCGAAGGGCATTCCACACACGCGAGCCTTTACTTCACTTTGGGGAGGTTGTCTTTTCAAACTGTCCTAAAGTACTGGTATCATTTTCTAGAGACACCATTTGCCTTGTTCTTGATTGGTGTGCTCATTTTGGCTGCCCAATAGTGCGGTTGAAGGAGGTTTCGTACTCCTCAATTTCCGTTGAAGAGAATGCATTTATTTCTAACTTAAAATGCAAGATTATTTTCAATATCCTCAGTGTACTGCTTTGTTTTTGAAATTGGTGGTGTTAATGTGTCATTTTGTGTTAAATGATATCACCCGGTAAGATCTTATCACAAAACTCACATTAATTACGTGGAGCAAGTTGACATGGTGTATTTCCGATTGCTTGCTAAGTGAAAAATTAGGGTTTTTTTCCGCTACCACTTTGGCATCCAACCCGAGGAAGCGATTTCATTGTCAAATTTGCAAAAGATTTAAAGCCGAAAGGCAAAGAGAAAAGAAAAGAAAAGAAAAGCATCTAAATGCAATAAGTATGCGAATTCAAGTGACACAGACAACTCTAGCTATGGATGCTTGGATGGTAGTAGAGCTATGTTTGCAAATGTCAAAGCGATATCCTTGTCGGGGCTATGGACGCCTAACTGGCAGCAAGGCTCTATCCGATCGGCCTTGGAAATAAATCCTACCTATGTAGCTTAGCGAAAGAAAGGAAATTATCAGGTTACCTCACAAAAGGAAAAGATTAATATACTGCGCACATGCAAGAGCTCACAGACGATTTCATTTTCATTTATGATGATATTAGCTCTTTCCTTTTTAATACAAGAGCAGTAAATTGTTGGCTATCATTCATAATGTTATGTTCTAAAGTATAGAAGCATGTGCATTTACTTATCTTTCTGTTTCAGGAGTGCTTCTTCCTTCCCGTTTCTACTTGGTGTGCCATTATGATTGTCCCAATGTGTAATGGGGATAGTGTGGTTTTGCTTAACTATCCTTAGTATTCACTCTCCTATTCCTTGCAGGATCTTCCTCGCTTCCTGGCTTTGTTTTTCTTGCATTATAAGATTGTGGTGGAATTCGTTTTCTGTTGTTTCAAACAAGGCTCCTGACAATTGCTTTCCCTTGTAGGAAACAAACCTAAGGATGCACACCACTAAAAGTGTTGATCATATGTCATCTGGCCCTGGCTCACCATTGATACCTGATCTGAGATACTTGAAGTGAGCTGCCAACAACAATGTAGTGCATGAAAATGGTCAGCTGCGCAACTGAAGATCACGAGTTCTTTCCCGGCAGGCCGAGATCCCTTGAGCATTGCTAAAAACGATAGATTTAATCTACATTGGTCGGTTCCCAACCATATTCGCATGGAACCTTGCAACATCAAGCACCCGCAAATGCTTTTCAAGAGCGCACGCCCCATTTCAAAGATCAAGCCCCATAGAGTTTACACATGTTAGCCGGGTGAGATTCCTAGCACCTCCACTTCGAGCCCTCCATTCCCAGCGCCCCCAGGCGTGACACGCGTCCTGTGCTCTCTCTCACCAATGAGGTCCCGCCAACAAAATATTCACAAAATATGTTGTCACGGGAGATTTATAAACGATCGTTTTGACAAATGTCGAGGAGATTGGCCTGTTATTTGAAGTCATCATGAATATGCAGTTAACCGCCCGAAATGATGACCACTTTCATCCACAGTTGGCAAGCATACTAGGCCCAACCAATCAGAGGGACACAATTGGTCCCCATGTCGAGAGAATAACAAGAAAATCATGCTGAATTATTCGGCATGTGAATGAATTATAACAGAAAGTGATCAAGTTTGATCGAGAAAGCCCAGAGGTTGTTTCTATAAAACCCAAAGGCCCGCATTGTAATCAAGGATGACTTTTGGTTGTTTTTTGTTTTAGTTCGATTCCTCTTAAACTGGAAGAAAATTCAAGAAGACTTTTTCGGAAATACTAAATTCATAAAAGTTTCAATTTTTGTTCAAAGAGACTCCATGGCTTTTGGACCAGAGATGTATGTTGTAGCGTTGATATTTTGGAGCTTACTCTCTAGCCTTGGCATGTTTGCTCTTAATGAAATACGGGGACTGTGCCCTTGTAGCCTTTCTCTTTTTGTTAATCAGAGTGTCCTGTGCTGAATTCCTTTACGTTTGATCCAGTTTTCTTATGTTGGTGCAATTGTTTTACGTTTAGTCTGGTGTATTTGTAATCATGAAGGGCTCTTTCTCCTTACAATGCATCTAGAACAGAGGATGAGTTGTACCATTTTCAACTTGCTCCTCAAGAAATTTGTTTTGGGGGTTGTTCTTTCACTTAACCCATACAAACTATTTCTGTCTGGAAGCAAGAACCCACTCTTGGTGTCTCTTAAATTTTCATTCGAAAGTGTAAAGGACTATACATCCCTTAAGGGATTTGACTCTTTATTTGGACCCTTGTAGGTGCTTCCCAAAGCTAAGGTCTGAATATTACTTTCTATGTCATGGAGGCTTTATATGTTTTGTTCTCTTAGCTAACAATGAAGGGTCTGTAGTACACCGTGTATGTAGGAAGAAGATATGAATCTCTAACTGGGAAGGGTCAAATTTCTATGAATATTATCTTACACATTCCTAAATATGTCATAAAAGCTTTGTTATGGCGCATCACCTCCCTTAGCTTAGGTTGCCTGTAAAAGGTTTTCGTCTCTCCTTTCCTCCAAACACCAAGTATGAAGAAACGACTTCTAAAATCCCGGAGGCTGTTTTATAGGGTGCATCCTGTCCCACTCTTGTAAAGCTTCCTGACTGCCCTTATTTTGGCGTGAGCCTCTTAGGAATCAACATTTATCATTGTCCTTAGAGATAAGATTGAGTTAGCTTAGATTCCCTAAACCTCGCCCTTTTTGTCTTTAATACGAAGATCA
The DNA here is from genome assembly GCA_018584345.1 of Thuja plicata. Classification (NCBI taxonomy): domain Eukaryota; kingdom Viridiplantae; phylum Streptophyta; class Pinopsida; order Cupressales; family Cupressaceae; genus Thuja; species Thuja plicata. The sequence goes on from MU227446.1 coordinate 864,109, forward strand.
AGTTAGTTTAGTATTCTAGTTCTAGGTACTTTGAGGGGAAAGAATTGATTAAATCCAAAAAGAATAGTGTAAGTCCCTTTGTGTGTTACCAACAAGATCACATCATATTCACAGGGTTATATCCAACACAAAGTCACATGTTTGCAGTGTAAACCTTGGGGTTGCCTTATTTGATCACATGCCATATTGTTTAGCATTTGAGGTTTCGTTGTTCAAGAGGATATAATACTTGGTATTTTATTTTGTGTGGGCGAGTGTCATAAAACACCCATCAACAAGACTATCAAGAAGTTGGGGGAGCTGAACATTACTTTGAGTAGGAAAAGGGTTGAAAATTGAAATGCTGAAGTCAATTTGACATCGTCGACTGTCCCAGTGGCTATTTTTAGCCTCGATGTTAGAAGTTCTTCTTCTTCTTCTTCTTCTTCTTCCATATTATTGTTTTGTTTTATTTGGTGAGTTCTCACAAAATAATGACCTAGGTGCATGGCCTACGATATTGTTTGTGTCAAATGCACTTGGCACTTGTACTTGGCCTCATCTAACATGCATGTCACCACCCCAACATGACATTTTACCTATTTTTAATTTCTGTAACTCCATCACATTTTGTGGGGATTTGAATTTGGGGCGATTAAATTCTTAAGTTTGGTAAATTAGGAAATAAAAAAACATTTCAACTTGTGTCAGCTCCCTTGATTGATGAGATTCATTGCCGTTTCTATCTCATTCATCTCCTTAACTAGTGGTAGTTAAGTGTCACATTTTCCTGATCAAGACGAGTTCACTTGACACCTCTACTCGATAATATTGAATTAGTCCTTTTGTTTACTATTCTTGTTTGGGACATGTTGGAGCTCCAAGTTTATGCAAAATTTAGAGTTCCATGTAAGCATAAGTCACCAAAACCTCAATAATATGCTTGCATATCCTATTAATCTCATGAGAATTCACCTTGTGATCATGTTTATCCCTTGCAAATAAGTTCATATGCATACTCTCAGCCCTGAAAATCAAAACTAATGCGTTTCTCAAATACGAAGTTTTAGGGTTATATAGTAACTTTGCAGTTCACATTTTGAATGTCTCACAAATAGGCAAATATTCCAGTCTCAATATCCTAGTGCATAACAAGCATATGAGAAAACCAATTGGTCCCCCGTATTGCCCATATGAAATTGTACATCTATCCCCATTTTTCATAGTTTCAACTCATTGTTTGATATTTTTACAAAGCTCAATCCATTTGCAGTTTGTTGTCTTTATATTATAAAACCTATCAGAGTGGCCTTTTTCGGATCTCCATATCTCACATCCATATGATCTTCGCTCCAAACTGATGGGTTTGTGTAACTCTATGCATTACAAAGATCTACTATGCATATTTTCAAAACCCCAAGAAATTGTTTGACAAAATTTTCAACCCAAAACGAGAGGCATTAATGCAGATTTCTCAATTTGCACAATGTCAATATTAGCCAAAAGCTTTACTTTGAAAATTAATATTTCACAGTTGGATGACTTTCTTATCAAGCAAATTGGTCCTATAAATTCTTTGCATGCCAATCTACTCATATGCCAGATTGCAGAACTTAACGAATCAGATTGATAAATTTTCAAGGTAAAAAAGAAAAGCAGTTTACAAAAGTTTAGCAGTTTTAATTCTTTCAGAAAACATTAAATAGTCATTTTTGATAGAGCATATCTTTCTCCCCCAGATGAGTTTCTCAAAGCCGTTTGTTATGTTGCACTCATTGGTCAACAGACCATGAGAAGGCCCATTTTCCATAGTTTATGAGAAGATCTTATCAGTTTTTGAAGATGATATCAAATGCATCTTACTCAGTTTGGTGAGATTTTTTAAGTGCCAAAAAATAATTTTTTTGTGATAATCCACTCCATTTTTCAGCTCCGGATATGTTCAGAATAGGTATGATCTAAGTCCCAGAGGATTTCAGGGACTACGACACTATCCATTAAAATGTTGGCAATTTGGAACCAGAAAAGAGTTTGAAATATTTTATATTATTTTTTGAAGAAGCAAAGCTGGGCACATATATTATTATGAAGTCATTTTTATAAAGGATATATTATACATGGAAAAACTATTCATAAATCAGTAGAGAAGATGATGATATATTTGAAGCGGCCCCCTCTAAATTCACTTTGGCAAGTGAAATGTTTTCTACAAAGGTTGAAAGGTAAAAATTTGATTCAAATCACTAATAATGACAGGTCCCTTCTTCTCCCAGCATGAATGAATTTTATTGCTGAAGATCGTGGGTCCCCCAGAGATTCTCATCAAAATATGTTTTCGATAAAACAAAGTTCATCTAGTAGAGGGAAAATATATTTCATCGAAGTGTATTGTTTTATCGATAAAAATAAAATTGTCCTAATCTCATTGTACAGAAGAAGTAAAAGGAGCCAACTTTGTTCATTGCACAAATGCTAAATCAAAGGAATGAATATTGAGAGGCACAGATCGAACATCGTGGGGAGGGTTTCAAATCTGACAGTTAATGCATTCTGGAAACATATTTCATGGTGAGGATTCCAAAATCTATGAAAAAATGCAGTTCGAAAGGGAGGAAATAATTTTTATAAAGTGCTGTTGAAAAAATGAATCACGTTTTTCTTATTGGGGCAAAAATTTGAAATCATTTTTGAGCTGTAAATGATTGTTTATGCCTCTAGAATAGCTCTCAGACCTTTTTCCATGTATGAGAGACTAATTTGTTGCAGTTTTATATGTCTATGTGATACTGGCAAGACGAAAAACGCCCAGACATCTCAATAAACAACTCTCAGACAGATTTCAAATAAATTCAATTGGCAGATGCTTATTGGAAATTACTGGTGATGCTAAATAAAACAAACATCCAAAATGTGGAAGAGTGGACACGGGAGAAGATTGGGACACAAACGACTTAACAAAACAACCATCTAAGAACCTTCAAAGAAGATGTTAATGGCAGATGTAAAGCTAAAATACACAATTTCACTCACAGCTGTTAAGTTTTAGGATAGCTGCAAATGTAATAGCACTCTATGTTGCATGTATTTTCCAAATGCAGCAATCTCTCTTTCATTTATATTGAGAATGAGGATAGGAGAGACATGTCCCTTAATGGGACATGTCTATTCATTATTATGAGATTAATATAACAACAATTGATTATGTAACTACATAAATATATATACATATACACACACATGTAATATCTCTGAATCATTATTATATTAATTTCTCCTAATTTTATGTTAGATATATATCTATATATATTATATCTCACATAATAAATAAATAAATAAATAAATAAAAATATATATATATATATATATTTTCAATAGTCTCAAGGATTTATCCGACAGAAGCTACAAAACATCAACACTCCCTCTTAGCTAGGGAGGATAAAATTCATCCAAGATTGCTTAAGATAACTTGTTAGACTCCCTCTGAATCAGATATCAATCTTCTGAGCTCCTTGTCCAAAGTTACCTCTGAAGTGTCAGACTCCCTTTGAATTTGATATCAATCTTCTTTTCCTGCAAGAGCATCCCCGGAAAAGATTAAGGGAAATAGCTGTTATAGTACGTATAGAAATATAGATGAGAAAGAGACTACAATGAGTAGATAAATGTAATATTCAAGGATAATAAATACTTATTTGCGCATCAACATCCTTGACACAAGTTACTTCAATGAAGGTCCATATGCAACAAATCAGAAAACATCTATAAAGATTGAGTTTTCCAACGACCCTTGCCTTAGGGCCCAGAATCTCTACCAACCCCTACCAAACTCTTCAATCACTCCTTTGGCTTCTTAACACTCTGCTACAATTCACTTGACCTTATTCTTTGCACTTGGTGTGGACAAAAGTCTGCAACACAACTTCACTCACTGAATTTCACAGACGCGTACACAGTCGGTCATAACTTTTGAATCCCACACTTTTTCTCCAATTGCTCCGGTGAGAATCTTCGCAATTTGTTTATCACCAACATATCCAAAATGCAAAAAAATCCAACGGTGTATGTGTGAGATATGGTCCAAGTACTAAGACTATATTTTCTGAGACAGTCACACATTCACCATCAACAAACTACTCTCTTACATTCGCAGTCTGGCTCTGATACCATGTTAAGTTTTAGGATAGCTGCAAATGTAATAGCACTCTATGTTGTATGTATTTTCCAAATGCAACAATCTCTCTTTCATTTATATTGAGAATGAGGATAGGAGAGACATGTCCCCTCCCATGTCTATTCATTATTATGAGATTAATATAATGACAATTGATTATGTAACTACATATATATACACACACACACACACACACACACACACACACACACACACATGTAATATCTCTGAATCATTATCATATTAATTTCTGCAACACAACTTCACTCACTGGATTTCACATAGACGCATACACTGTCGGTCATAACTCTTGAATCCCACACTTTTTCTCCAATCGCTCCGGTGAGATTCTTCGCAATTTGTTTATCACCAACATATCCAAAATGCAAAAAAATCCAACGGTGTATGTGTGAGATATGGTCCCTATACTGAGACTGTATTTTCTGAGACAGTCACACATTCACCATCAACAAACTACTCCCTTACATTCGCAGTCTGGCTCTGATACCATGTTAAGTTTTAGGATAGCTGCAAATGTAATAACACTCTATGTTGTATGTATTTTCCAAATGCAACAATCTCTCTTTCATTTATATTGAGAATGAGGATAGGAGAGACATGTCCCATCCCATGTCTATTCATTATTATGAGATTAATATAATGACAATTGATTATGTAACTACATATATATATATATATATATATATATACACACACACACACACACACACACATGTAATATCTCTGAATCATTATCATATTAATTTCTCCTAATACTATTTTAGATATATATCTATATATATTATATCTCTCTCTCTCTCTCTCTCTCACACACACACACACACACATATTTTCAATAGTCTCATAGGATTTATCCGATAGAAGCTACAAAACATCGACAACAATGATGATGGTTGAATGAAATGGTTGCAATTCACCATTGTCAATCTATTGCAAAGTTTTGGTAAAGTAAATGCAATCAACTGGTGTAAAGCTGCATTTCACAACCTTTACCAACATTTTCTACATCTGCAAGTGCATTGATCAATATGTACAGATTATGGAAAGGCCATAAAAGCAACACGTCTCATCATTTTTTTTTCTGAGATATTTAATAGAGAATTCAGCTAACAATGACTTTGAAGAATTATTATTTCTCAGTTAACGGACACATCTATACTTCACATAAAATAGATGAGCAATTCCATCGGACTAAAGAGCATCTAAGAAATAGTTGGGGCTTGTTATTACCGAGTTTCATAGATGAATACAGAACTCTTATGTTCGACTTATATCTGCAGAATGATATTTATTGCCTTTGTAAAAGGGTTCATCAGTCTAAAAAATGCTTTCTAAACTGAAAATTTATCTGCAAGGATGCACTTCCAGAAGCCATTCATAAAAATGGAAAGTTTGTCTCAGATATTGAGGTTGCAATTGCTGGTGGAAACGTGTGCAAAGTATGGGAGCATTGGTGCAATATTTCATGGGCCCATATTTCATCGATGAAACATCAGAAGCGGTGAAATAAGAAAATTATTTCATCAATGGTACAAGTTTCATCGATAAAGGAGAGGAGGATTATTTCACCAAAAAATGTGTGAAGGGTACAAAGGTGGTTTTTTCATGTAAATTGCAAAGGTAAATATTAATATGTCAAAATGATTTGTATAAGTAACTTCATGGAGTAGAAGTAAATTGAAGATAATGAGTAAATTAACGAGATGTAAATCAAGTTAAAAGGAGATAATTTTCATCCATCAAGATAAAAGTAATTATTTTCACTAGTAACTTAAAGAATGGTTGTGAATTATACCTATCATTATGAATGACCAGCAAAATACAAAAGGAGTAACTTTAGGGACATGTTGGAAATTTTGGAAATAAAATCATTTTAAATGATTAATCATTATGATCCTTTTGATTGGGGAGGTGGATTAAAACATAAATGGAGTTACAAATAAGGACATTCTATACTATCTTTCCGGATGATTCAATTAGGGAAAATGAAGGAGGAAAGAAGATTATTTTAGAGGTCGATGAAAATGATGATGCTTTCACGGGGATAAAGGTTAATTCTTCGTATGAGCAGAAAAACAAAAGGGACATGCTGGATAAGGATTTCCTAGAGACTTTATCGGCAAAAGAATAAATAATTATCAAAGCTATAACAAGGTGACTCTTAATTTGTGAAATATATTTCATCGCATGAGTAGATAAAGTGACTTCATTTTGTGCATTTAGTTTTAACTAAATTTTGTAATCAAAGGGATGTAACAGTTTGGAGTGCTCCCTTATGTTTATAAAAGGGAAATTAGGACCGAATCATAACAATCACAATTTAATATATTTTTATTTGAAGTATATAGAATATTCCAGTTCTTTTCTTTTTAATTGAGCTGTGGATGAAATCTTTGAGTTGATCAGTTCCCTTGTGATTTCTGTTTCAAGTAAATAGAAGCTATCTAGAGTCTTCATGTGGAGAGATTATTTGTATTACATTGCAATCTGATTATCAAAATTTGTATGCGAAGTTGTTGTCCATACTTATTTTGTCTTATTGATCTTTTCAAGTAAAAGTTAAACTCAATAGGACTAATTGTGATGTTATTTAATAATTGAAGACATTGAAGGTCAGATAAGTTGACAGGGTCATCCAAGTGGTGACTTAAAAGTTGTGTCACAGGGGTTATACATGAAGGTCGATGAGAAGAGTGATTCTGCAACCCAATAGAAAGAAGGCACTAGTCTATCAACATAATTATATATCAAAAACTCAAATAACATTAGTAATAATAGTTCAGCATAAGTTGAAAGTAGAGAAGTAGAGGAAATAGAAGGATAAAGTAGAATTAGTGCTCAGTGGAAAAGATAGAAGATAGAATAGGAGTAAGACTCAATAAAAGAATCAGATTCTTTGCAGAAGGTTGAATAAAAGTAGGAGATTAAAGAGTAGCAGTAGAAGAGAAGTAAATAATCAGATAAATAAAAGGAACCAAATATTCTATTTTCAAAGATGCATGCCACTTTGAGATAGAAGACACAGGTAGAACACAAGAGAAGGAAAATATCTGCTATAAAAAGATTCAACTAGAGGAGGTATAGTTGGAGAATAGGTTCACCCGCCTAGGTTCTGTAGAGCCTGAAGAGCAGGGGAATAGAATCATATTGATCATTCCCGTTAGTTCGCCAAATCATTTTGGGAAGATTGATCATAGAATTTGGCATACTCTTAGATCTTTCCAATCTGTTGATTTGGGAACCAACAGGACACTTGTCACCTTGATTTGTACATTTCCAAAGTTTACATATTGTAGTCACTTTCTTTTGTTTTAAATGCTTTGTATACAAATACTGTAACACTATTATTCTAGTCTTGTTTGTGTATTGAATTAGTGTTATCTTGCTATTATTGTTCTTAGGAAGATTTATCTTGCATATTTTTATAAAATCTAACATGGTATGAGAGCATGACAATTTAGGTGCAATTTAATTCAATTTGGGACATTGTTTTAGTTTTTACTTACCAAGTTTTATAGTCTTGTGAATTTTAGTGATTTCCACATCACCTATTATATGAGGCATTTGATTAAAAAATTGACTATTCTATTGCATTCATAAGGGTCAAGTGAGTTAGGTTAGCTTCTTTTTTTTCTTCAAATTGGACACCATGCAGTCAAGTAACCAAAATTTTATCTAAAGGGTTTGATTGAAGATTTTGTAGGTTATACATTTTCAAAGAAGTTTGGAACCAAACAAACATCACTATTGCGTATGGATTGGTTGAAAACACATCAATTGACTGTCTATTTACTAAAATCCAAGAATTTACAACAAATGTATTTTTCTAGGCCCTTGGTACACAACTTGAGGCTATATGACTTGCCTCGGTGTTTGATGTGGGTCTGAAACATTGTACTTTCTTTTGTGCATTTATTGTTAGAATTTTTTATTAAAAAAAAGGAAAAACAAAAAAACAAAAAACATTTTGTTTTGTTTGAGTGCTAGTAGTGTTGACCTACCACCAACACATCCTATTGGCAGCCATTTGAAACTCAATTGCATGTATTTTGAATTTTGATGGGCCCCGACGCGTTGTTGCTCTTTTGGCTAGTCATCACTTGGCTTCACCACCATCGCAACTTTGCCACCCCTTGCACCACTAAGTTGTCACTTAAGTGGTGCTGCCCATCTTTGCCACCATCCAAGCACCAAGGAATCATCTTTGCCGACACACCATTGGTAGCGTTGCCCCTTTTTTGTTTGCTCGCCACTCGAGTGCCATCGAACCAATAGGCCCCTCACAATTTAGCTTTCTAGAATTGCTAATTGACTTTGAGAGGATTTTCATTGGCCATATGGAGGGCTTTTGAAGAGCAATTTTTTTGAAATAGGCCAAAAATTTCAAGCTCTTTGTATTGATGTAATGGGTTTCTACTAATGATGCTTAAATTTTTCAGTAAATCAGTTTTCACATAATTTGTTGCATAATTTTAATATTTGAATTTCTAGACCTCAACACTTTCACAAACAGACTCAAATTTGGGTTTTTTTTGAGGTGGATGTGTTTTCCATGCACTACACATTGGTGTAGACAAATTTATCTTATTTTGACATTTGATTGTAATTTCAACTTTTTGGTCCACATTAGACATTGCAAAATTAAGACACTTTGAAAAATCAGCTTCCACTTTGTCATCACATTAATTTATAAAGTGCCAAATATTGTGACTTGCTAAAGGTGTATAGATTGAGCATTTTTCTTTTTGGGAAATGCACTCAACTTATAAAATGTCATCACACACGTATTTGTTTTGTGGCACCAATTTATTGTCATTTTGCAATCACAAACTAAAATAAAATTCCATACTTGGTGGGCTTAATCCATAAGCTTCCAATGGTTTTACATAGCAGGACATATTGTGGGATGAGTAGTGCAGTCACATGACACGTAGTATTATCCCACCTCCATCTATTAATGAAAATTCACACCAAGTTGCATCAACTGTTTTGGATCCTCTAGTTTTCTATTTGCCACATTGTGCTTATGACTTAACACATTTCAAATCGCATTGGTTCACATCTCAAATTGAGAGCCATTTATCTAAGGTAAATGTTCTCAAATCTTGCATTTGGTTCACACCTTAAATAGAATGCCATTCATTATGGTCAATGTGTTTGAATCTTGCATGGTACTTGATCCCATCGATGGGTTTTAGTTACAGTTTAGCATTTGATGTTTAGGTACACGGACAACTTCTAAATTCATTTAGTGTTTGCATATTGAGTTTCTTTCATCATGCTAGTATTGTTCCTTGGAAGATTTATATTGCTAGTTGGATACTATCAATTTAAGAAATTATGGATGAAGTATTTCCATCCTAAATGTTTGTGTGGAAAGTTCCAACAAATCCTAGTTTTAATTTTGCTCATTCAATTTGTGGCATGGGAATTTTTAGATTGTAAAATTTGCCATCTTTCATTGGTAATTTTTTGTATTATCACTATTATGACACAAAATTAGGTAGTTAATTAATGCTGCATACTCTGCATTTAATAGATCACTAATTATGTTGTGCACCTTGGTTTTTTGATGAATACCAAATTTCAAAGTTACAGCTGACATTGCTATTCTTAGGAAAGCTTCAGCCACAAGTGAATCTAATGAAATGTTTGTTAGTGTCCATGGGAGACTTCATAAAATTTACGGAGAAAACTAGAAATTTTTGTCAAATTCATTCAAAACATATATTACAGCTCATCTATGATTTACATCTAAATCACCTAGATTCATATATGATAATTTATAACTATAAAACATCCGTTTAGAGAAATATGCTCTACAATGACTAACTTAAAATAATTAGTTAAATCATAATGATAAACAAATTGTCCTAGGGTAATGAGCTGGAATTGATAATTGAAATAAGTGCTAAATTAAATACAAAAATGAAACAAATTAAATGTGATACTTAGTGCAAGAACTCATGAAACCAAAATGATGTGTCAAATGTTAGGAATCAACTCACCAATCTTATTGCAAAGTGATTGTTCTTCTCTGTGGTGTACCTTTGCAGGTGCATATTTGATCTTTGTATGTGTAAACTTGGATTGGACCTTAACCTAACCTTGTGGGTTTGAATTGGCACAAGGTATCTTGATATAATTCACTTACCTTAATTTTGATATCTGCTTGTTGCAAGGACAAGTTGTGTTTATGGACAACTTTGGGGAATGTTTTAGGTTGTGAGGTTTAAGTCTCTTTGGTTAGACTCTTAGCACATTGGCTTTATGGCTTCAAGTCAAAGGATCAAGGACAACAAGCAAGTGTGCAATGGACCTAGGATGATGTGCATTGATAATTCTCTATTAAATTCTGGTAGAATGTTCTCATAAATATCTACCAATAAAACCTTAGGATTACCCTTGATAACTCCTAGATGATTCAAATGAATGAGTGTCTTTAAATATAACAACCAAGCACACAAATCAACATAATGTGTGTTAAATAGGCTTATAATGGCGAGTGAGCAAGCTGAGAATTTGTATTTTGAATTTAAAAGTGCAAGGTTAAGATCCATGATTGTGAAAGTAACTTGGGTCAAGTCTCCACTTGTGGATCTGATCCAAAGCAGTAAATAATGTGTTTAGTGTTGATATTTTCAGATCTATGCAAGGAAAATACAATCTATAGATAGCTTTTAAAACTGAAACAATATATAGACAAAATTGACAAAGAAAGGTGGAAAGATGGTACCAATTTTGTTCACCAATTTATCTTGATAAGTCTGCCCTTGTTTTAGATCTGCAACTCCAACATTGATGTGATGTAGAAAATGCTATCACACAGGTCCAAAATTGCAGCCCTCTAAAGTGTTAAATTCGAACCCCAAGGCATGCAAATTCTGTCCAAGAATTTGTCCTCAGGTAATGTGTAAAATAGTAGATAGGGATCAAGCCCTAGATAGGGTAATTCGCACCCTTGATATATATAATATTCTGATCCAAATTGCACACCAAATTTTGTATCAATTCGGACTCCAAGTATATATATAAATTTGTTGATGAATGCCTGAAATAATTTGCTCCAATTCGCTGCTAAATTTCACCCCAATTTGCTGCTAAATTTCGCTCTATAATGCAAGGATAATTTGCCTTATTTGGATTCTTGAGAGGAAGAATAAACGTTATGTTTTTGGTGTGTTCTCCAAGAATCGAACTTGAATATATATGTGCTTTGGTAATTAACTATCCCTACAAGAGATGGCTGACTTGGGCCCTTTTAGTTAATTATTTTATTTTATAATAATAATACCTTAGTTATTATTATAAAATCGCACATGTATATATATCGCAAGGGTGATAATAAATAGCAAATTATTATTATCTTCAAATGCCCGAGTTGATCTCAGCCGTTAAGGCTATAATGTTAACATATAGTGATTGGGAAGCAAATCTACGGATAACAAGGACTGGGATTGATGAAGTTATGAGCCAAATTCATGCAAGAATATGTCACTTGTAAGCTAATTATTGCATTTAGGACACTCTAATTGAAGTAGGCTGAAAACAAAAGGGAAAGGGCATGGGCATGCAATTTCTACTGTTACACCTTGGCTTAATAAACTACGTGTTTGTCCAGCAAGTTCAGCTTTTTGAACGAATCACTTGGCTCCTCTTACCATAGTAATTTTTTGTTCAATCTCAATCATTCACACAATAGCTAGTGTCATCTTCACCTTGATTGCATAGCACACATAGGTGAGAATCTTAGTCATCATTTTAGTATACCATTTCAACTTGTCTTCTACATCTCAATGGCTGGTTATATGGTTTGGTGTAACGTTTTAAGTTCACCGGAGCTTAATGCCTTCAATTTTATGTTGGAAGTCTTATATGTAGTTATATCTCTTACTTTTTGGAAAATTTCAGTATTCCCATAATATTTCTGGTGGTTTGACTATAAATTTTCTAATACATTACTTTGGTCTGACAAATCATTGATGTTTGTTACTTTGAGTTTGGGGCAGGCATTTATGGATTCCTCGCTTGTTCGAACTGATTTGAATGTTATTATACCACTTTAATTCTTATTTTTTGAGATGCTCAAAATTTTTGGATCGCTAGAAGTTGTAAACTAGTTAAAATTGTGCTTGATACGTTACATTGCCCTTGGAGTCAAAGTGTACTAACCCACCTTTCTTGGGTCCACTTATTGGAGAATTGAGGGAGCATCTCATGTATCTTCCTTTGTCTCACAAAATTTGTTCTTTGTGTTTGGTTGGGTTTTGTTTCCCTTACATCATCTCCAAAAAACATCACATATTGCCAAATTGTCTTTGTAATCTTTGAAATGTGGATGTGTTTTCTAGCGAGTTTGATAATTATTGGCCATGTTGTGAGTGGCTAGGAAAAAATGTAGACCTATTTTGATACATTCGAGGACCATCTTGGTAGTACACCCAATGACAAGTACAACACCAATGCCTACAACACAAGTAAATAACCAAATCACTAGTGGTCTAGGTATTTGTTTGTTGCCATGTGGCATCATCGATTTAGGAATCCAACCAACTCCTTTGATTGAAATATCTTCACAAAGTATTGTTCATTAATTCATTTCATCTCATTGCAATTCATTGCATTAGTTTATTGTCCTTTGTACTCTTCACCTACTTGGAAGTGGTTGTCTCAAAGTTCCACAATCATAGGCTTCTTTAGTCACTTTGTCCGGGGATAGTTAAATAAAAAGTCATTTGCTAATTATTGTAGAAGTTGTGAAAACCAACTTCACAAAACCCAAAGAACACCTGCATGCAAGAAACCTGTCACAAGAGAAGAATGGAGAAAAAAGCTGAATGGCTCTGAAAACATGAGAGATTATATAATTCAGAGAGGGAATGAATAAAATACAATGAGATCAATCCTTATAAAAGTGTTAAGTTTTAGGATAGCTGCAAATGTAACAGCACTCTATGTTGTATGTGTTTTCCAAAGGCAACAATCTCTCTTTCATTTATATTGGGAATGAGGCTAGGAGAGACATGTCCCTTCATGGGACATGTCTATTCATTATTATTTATAAGAAAGGACATGCATCTTCCCATTAATTATAATTTAATCAATCTTATAATGTTTCATCAATCAATTATTAATTAAGAATAATATAATAATTTAATATTGAATATTAAATTTCATATGATTAATAATAATATAACATATATATTATATTATTATTAATCAACATATATTATATGTATTCTAATGATCATACGACTGAAGCTACAAACATTAACACTCCCTCTTAGCTAGGGAGGATGATCAAACAAAATGTGTAGTGGTCTCATGTGTCAACACTTATGA
>MU227446.1:879694-934068 GCA_018584345.1 Thuja plicata
TAATATTGAATATTAAATTTCATATGATTAATAATAATATAACATATATTATATTATTATTAATCAACATATATTATATGTATTCTAATGATCATACAACTGAAGCTACAAACATTAACAAAAAGGAGATTGAAGAAACCCTAAAGGGGTGCATTTAATAATTATAATAATTATTAAATGCCTAAAATGCACAACTAAGCTAATCTTAAGAAAGGAATAAAAGGTGATTTAATTAAAACAATTAAGTGGAATACCTTTTACTCTAACACCCCCCCTTAAGATGAACTTAGGGAGTAGCTACAAACAAAGTGCATGAAAGAAAAATGCAACTACAATGCTAGAAAGCAAACTTGGGTCCCGACAACAAAGCCATGTTAGGTACCCAATCACAACCAAATCTTTGTAAAGTGGAGAAAAAAGAGAAAACCACGTGGGAAAAACTCTTCTCCAAAAAGAGATGGAAAAGCAGGTACAAATGTAATGTCTCAAGAGACTCTCAAAACCATAAGTACAACCAACTCCCCTATGAGAGAGGATAATGACTCCAAAGCCTCCCTAGAATGATAGAACCCCTATGTTGGTGATCAGACCAATGTGGCTCCAATGCGGAAGAAGCAAAGACAATGGACAAAGAAGAGGAAACCCCTGAATGTGAGGTGAATCTGGAAGGCCTAGCTGATGCTCAAAGGAGAACGCATGAGAATCCTATAATGGAATCTCCAATGAAGGTGGGATAACAGATGTGCTGAATCTGTCATTTGAGAGGAGATGAATGTCCTCTAATATGTCCTCAACAACTGCAATGGGTGGTTTGATGCATGGAGCTACAATTGCAGGCAATGCTGAAGAGGAATCCTGCTGAACAGATGTAAACTCAAAGGGAGGTGGAGGTGTAGAAGTCACAACACTGGTCTCAGGAACAAAACATAAGTTCAAGTGACCTGACTTCACCCGAATAGGCTCTTGTGAAGAAAGAGAGTGATTCTCTGACTGTGGAGATGGTGGACCAAAATGAGAGAAAGAGTACAAGCGGGAAGAATAATCAACTGTCCTTGTTGCAACAATATTTCCTGTTTCACTGTCTCTGATGTGCACTGAATCTTGTGTGAATTCAACTGTATTCCCTGTCCCGCTGTGAGTAATCTGATAGATAGAGAGAAGGTTAGAGGACAAAGATGGAACACATAGTACATCATTGAATGCACCGTCATGAATGTAAATAGAACCTTACCCACATACAGTCATAACAGTGTTGTTCCCCATCAAAATGTGTGGGGTAGAAGCCTCAAAAGAAGAGAATAAATCCTAAGAAGATGCCATATAGTGTGAAGCACCTGAATCCAGTAGCCATCAAGAAGAGTGTGGACCAGCGGTTGCACATAATGCATGACCCTTTCCTTTGTCCTGTCCATCTGTCTGGAATGATGACGAAGAAGAAGACTTGTGAGAAGTAGAAGGAATATCAATGTTGCTCTTCTTAAGAAGAGCTGTCAATTCTGAAACTTGTTTGGCATATCCATCTATCTTCTTCTCTAGCAATGAGACTCATCATGATTGGGCTTTTTACAATTAGCACACTTAGGTCTTTCTGTCTTCGATTTTCCCCCTTAGGAGAAGGTGGGCCAAAGGGGTGATGAGAACTAGAATCCTTCCTAGGCTCCATGGTTGGTGACTTCTGTTTCTGCTTCCTCGGAGATGTCTGAGCTACCAATGCTTGGTTCTTTGATCCTGGGAGAGCATCCAACTGTGCAATCTTGGATTGCTCTCGTGTCAACCGATCACAAAAAACCTCAAATGTAGGCATGGTAAATCGTGGACCCAAAGCATCGATGGTGGAATAGAAGGTAGAAGATAAAATCTGAAATGGACCTCAAAGCTTAGTAAGAATCAGATAAATACACTCTATGTTTGTTTTGTTCTTACCACAACCTTGTAACAATGATCGCAATGATTTGAATTTCATCAGAAAATCCTCAATAGAGGGAAAACAATCAGGTGCCAAGGAAGTCAATTCTACCTCAATTTGTAGTGCCTTGAACTGATTAATGGTGCCAAAAAGATCTTCAAACCTAGTCTATATAGCCCGAGGAGTTGTGCAACCCTCCAGGTGAAAAAGAAGACTGTTTGAAACATGCAAGGACATCAAACCCATAGCCTCATCCATTTTGTTTCTATGTTGTAGAACCTCAAAGGGATGCTGCAAAACATGTTGATTCTCATCCAAACATGACCATAATCCCTTAGACATGAGAAGTCTAGTCATATGTGCCTTCCAGGTAAAATAATTGTACGGAGTAAGATGGTCACATAAAGAAGTTTCCACCATATTGAATGTGTTTTAAAGAGAGATGTTTTTGATTTTTGATGCAGAAAACAAGAAAAAAATACCCCCCACAACACAAAAATCCTAACCCCAATACAAATTTGAAAGCTGCAAAGCTATGAAATGCAAAAAACACTTTTGACTATTGCATGTGTACTTGATACATTTTCTGATAAAATAGACTACAGATATGGAAAGATCACTTAAGTACCTTCCCAACGCCTATTCTTTTTTGAAAAACGGAGCTAGGACGTGGAAGTTATGCCTCCCGGAGTGCAAAAAACATCTTCTGTCTTTAATTGTGTAAAAAGGCATGCAAACGACAAAATCTGGAAATTAGACAAGAGAAATCAAAACGGGCTCGAAACCAGCTTTCTGACAATATCTCGTTTGCAAAAAACGGAGATTGTATGAGCAAGTTATGCCCGATTTTGTGAAGGTGGCTTAAAAAATCCAAAAAAACCAGTGTAGCCCTTAGGGGCCTAAAAATTATAGCCATAGGTTGTATGGCGACCAGGGGGCTCGGTGGCAGTGTTGGGTGGAGGGCCGACAATGGCGGTGGCGCAAGGGTGGCGCAAGGGTTTAGAATTGGCAATGTTAAAAAACCTTTAAAAAATCAATAAAAATTGATTTTATTTATTTATTTATTTATTTTTGCCTCGAACAACGTGCCATAGGGGAAGAAAATTGCCCTTCATGCTCCTGACGCCAAAAATAGGTGTATTTTATATCAAAATTCGTGGAAACCGTCTCTCGGACACAACCGTGAGGTCTTTTTTACCCAAAACCATAGTTACAAGACTCAGACTTGCCTCGGACTCGGCAAGGTCGGATCAACCTCGGACTCGGACTCGGACTCGGAGGCCGAACTCGGCAAATCGAAAAACCCAAGAAATTCAAAGATTTTTAAGGATTTAAAGTATTTTTCATGCATCATTTAGTCAATTAACATCAAATACACAATAATTGAGATAAATAGAAGCTACTTTGCACATGTATACAAGTTTACAACTTTACATAGATTGCAAGAGTATAAAGTTATAAACTGTTAAACTAAATAACACACTAGAAATTGAAATAGAAATAGTTTCACTGTCAAATGTCTACAATATTCATGGAATATGAAATCCATGGAATCTCCAAGTGCCATTTTTGTAGCCTCACGCTTCTCCTCATTCCAACCCATGCTCTCAAGCGATGGTTGGGCACCCGGAGTCGTGCGTGGAACAAAAATAGAATCTAGTGTGGATTTATTCTTACGAATCCGAGGCTTAAGTGTCACACTCACAGTACCACTACTAGATGGAGCTAATGGAGAATGAAGAGATGAAGAGGTGTCCCCACCTACGCTTGCCATTTCTTCTTGTTGCTTCGTTCTCATTTTTTTTTCTCTTCAAATCCCTCTAATTGAGCTTGCATTTCACGTATAACATCTTTGGGGCATCTTTGGCATGGCTTAGCATCATGCCCTAGTATATGTGCCAGGTGATATTTCAATCGGTTAATACCTCCCCCATTATATTTAACATGACAATGCCAACATATAACTACTTTTTTTGGGCCAGGGATGGCATGTCTCCAAGCCTTATCTCTAGCTACGAAAGCAAGGTCTGCATGTGGATAATATTTATGTTGAGGTGTTGATGAACTACCCTCCGGCTGAGACATTATGATTATGTTGCTGCTGCAATATATCATAAATGAAAAAAAAAAACATCTACAATAAAAAAATCAAACACTAGGGCTTCTTATTTTTCAAGTTTTTCATCAACAAAAAATGGAACAAATGTAAAGACTAAAACAACAAAATGGAAACCGAAATATGATTCATGAATGTAAAAAATTCAAAAAACAACACATAAAATGTAACTTACCTCTTGAAAATTGATCAAAAAATGGAATTGCAATTCTTCTAATGTAGATGCCTCCTCCAAATGCTTCTTTTAGCTCCTCTCAATGTGTGAATGCAAGTTACAAACTTGCACAAACAATCAACAATCAATCTATGAGAGCCAATCGATTTGCCAATATTTTTCCTAAAACCCCAATACTCTTCTCTCAAGCCTTTTTTCTCTCCTCTCCTTGTTTGCATGTGATAGAATGACCTTTTTAGGTCAAAGACATAACATATAAACGGAAAAAAGAAAACAAAAATCAATAAAAAATGTTTTATTTTACACTTTTTATGGCTGCTGCCGCGACAGAGTCCTGGGCTCGGACTCGGCGAGTCCGACTGGCCTCTGCTGGACTCAGGCGAGTCCGAGTTAGTTAGACTCTGGAGACCCGACTCGCCTCGGGACTTGCAGAGTCCAACACGGACTCGCAGAGTCCTGTAACGCTGCTCAAAACACACTGAATAACAAAGGTATGCACTGGATTAGGAAAAGCAAACCCCAAACCCTCAAAGCTCCAAAAAATTCTTCAAGAATAAAACACGAACAGGAAGTAGCAGGTCTGGAGTTCTGATATCCTGTAGAAGTTGTGAAAACCAACTTCACAAAACCCAAAGGACACCTGCACGCAAGAAACCTGTCACAAGAGAAGAATGGAGACAAAAGCTGAATGACTCTGAAAATATGAGAGATTATATCATAGTAGCATTAATCGGTTGTGAATTGCGATTAATCATGATTAATTGTGAGTTGGGCCAATAGCCGATTTTATCCCGGATAAAATTGCGATTTAATGGTCAATAGCGGTCAATGATTTTTTTGGCAATTTTTTTGAAGATTAAGCAGTAAAATCACGATTAATCCCCACACAAAAAACACGATTAATTGGTGACCAATTATTTTTGCCGAGAAAATCGTAAACGGTGCCAAAATAACTCATTTTTCCTATTTATTGGCCGCACGACTCGTCTGTAGACGGAGCAAGGTTGGTGTCTTTGCCAACGGAGGTGTTGTGGGAGCAACATTTGCCGACGGAGTAGAGTTTCTATGCTAAAACGAATGCGAGGCTTGGACTACTGGAATTTGTGGTTGTGTTGAAGATCCTGAAACTTGTACGAGTCCTTGAATTATAACATGTTTATCTTTTTCAATTTACTTAGTCTGTTCAAAACTTGTTTTAAACATGTATATATATTTTTTGATAATTTTGAATGTAATCTTTTCTGCTGAAATTTTTATCTAAAGTTGAACAAACCTGTGAGGATGCAGTAAGTCCTAAACCAACACAGTTTACTTAATAATTGATATAAATTAATGAACGAGGAGACACGCTACATGGATATGCATATTTATCAATAGATTTGCAGATAGGGAGGTGTATTTACTATTTACATTTGTAATGGATCACTTGTCTATTCATATATTTGCAAAGATCATAACTAAAAATGAAGGCAATAACATATTTTGTCATGATGGTCAAGCACAACTGTAGGGTTTGTGTGTGTATGATTGAGAGGACTTTGTGTGGTTTTAGGTCATGGTGGATTGTGTAGATTTTGAAACCATTATTATCGTATTCTTCTATGCTGAAAGATTCAACTGAAAAATTAATGTTTTGCCAATGTCGATCCTAAGAATTTTGCTAGAGAGAATTGATTTCAGTTTTGGCATTTATATTTGCTGTCAATATATCTATGATGTGGAAATGCCCTTTAATTTAAAAATAAGTCATTTTTGACTGTTTGTTTCAAGTTTTTACTTTTTTGTAAATCCAAATTTTTCACGATTTTTTCCTATTTTGTCCCGATTTTTTCAAAAAATCTTACTCCTCTGGTTTGCTGATTTTTTCCCAAAACGATTTATGCTACTATGGATTATACTATTCAGTGAGCGAATGAATAAAATACAATGAGATCAATCCTTATAAAAGGAGATTGAAGAAACCCTTAAGGGTTGCATTTAATAATTAGAATAATTATTAAATGCCCAAAATGCATAACTAAGTTAATCTTAAGAAAGGAATAAAAGGTGACTTAATTAAAACAATTAAGTGAAATACCATTTACTTTAACAATTATGTGCATCATCTCCTACCCAAACCAAGAGTGGTTGGGTAAATGTTATCCACAACCATAGGCTTCTTAAGTCACTCTAATTGAAGATTGTTGGATAAAAGTCAACTGCTAATAACGAATAAAGAAAGGGATGCTGTTTTAGTCAAAGTCAATACTGCTAGTACAAACCAACAATGCAAGACTGAAATGCAGAAGCGAAAGACTCTATTTAAACTTACAAAACATACAAATCAAACATCCATTTTCTAAACCAACATCTTAGTTACATCAACCTCCTAATGGCTAGCAAGGGGCTGTCTTGTAAGATGTCAAATATATTTCCCATACTACCTGATTCACTTTACACAATTGCCCAACATTTGGATTTCACTTTCCAAGGGTCTTCTAGGAATACAAAGACACTTCAAAATAAATTGCTATATCTATTTTCCATATGCATAATGTCAAAGCAGATCATCTCATGATAATTTTTAAGTTCCTATCAGTCCACAGGAGGTTGAGATTACAAACATAAGCAGATCTTTTTGAAGGAATTCACCAACATGCTCTTCTCAGCCTGCCTAGATGCCTGTTCGGTAAGGTTAAGATAACTTATTTATACTATTCAATGTGGCAGTCCTGACTCTCATTCTAGTGTAGAACCCCCCAACTTAGCACTATCAGATATATCAAGTCAAGCAAGATAATGGGGTTGATTTCTCTCAATTTCTGACATCCATCCTAGGCCAGTGCCGCAAATTCTTTATATGCCAATTCTGCAAGAATTTCATGTGGTCTTTTCAAATAGATCTAATTTCTCTAGGCTCTCAGATTGCCATTGGTAGACGAAGAAGAGAAGCTCCAGACTGTTGTCCAAAGCTATGAAAGGAGAATTCAATATTGTAAATGGCATCCAAGTACTTACCCTTTTAAAACTTACAGGAGTAGTAGGCCTGAAAAAACAAAAAATGTCACTTTGAAATAGAAATGCTCTACTATTCCACCTCAGCAATGATGCAATACTGAACATACTGTGACTTTCTGCATTCCTGTCATCCTGGAAAATGATGGTTCCCAATGGTGCCCAACCTCAGCAGCTAGTTAATGTCCTCTCAAGACCACACATAGTTGTCTCTGCTGAAAAAAATGAGGTATTAACTCACTCTGTTTTCTTCCTCTTTTCTACTTGTATTTAGTACGTTGCTGACCAATTTTTGAGACTGAAACTCCTGCATACTCCCTTTTTTCACCCTACGAGACAAGGCCTTTTCCTTTACCAGTGGCAAATATGTGTTCCCCACAACCTGCCATGTATAATGACACTTCTCTCCAACCATTTGGCCAATGAAAAGGCAGGAGAACATGTGGTACGCCTTAAGCACCCTGTAACATGATCACACTCCTCTAAATCCAGTGGTAAATCACCTCTCTGCCCAATATATATGATCCTTTGCAGGGGTTGGTGGCTGCCATGGACAGTAAGCAGGCTGAATACAGAACCTTGCAAAAATAAGTCTCCTCTTGATCTCTAATATTCTGGAGTAAAATGATGTTGAGCTAATTCTGCAGAAGTGCCTTATGTCACAGTACAAAGTACAAACGCCTTGACTAGATGAGACAATTGCATCAATCTCCATGGCACAACCACAGCCATGAGGAAATCCTCTCTAAGGAAAGATAAACGTATCAGTTGGCTGATGTAATGCAAGCACAACTGCCAGACAATAGCTTGGCTGTTCCTCAGATGATGAATACTGTTGGCTGGCACACCTTGTATCCTTGTCAACCTTGTCAGCAAGGAGGAGGTGATACTAGAGGGCCATAGATGCATTGCAAACATGAGGTGAGGAACACAGCTGACTTTGGGTGTCAACATATTGATAAAATAGCGTGTTCACTATCATGCCACAGTTTAAGAGATATACTGCTTTAGCCTTGCTTAAAACAATGCAAAAAACTCTCTAGAAGAATGTTTTCTTCATAAATTATGAAAAAAAATCTATAGAAGAATGTTTTGTTTATAAATTTTGCCAAGTATCTCAAAAAATAGTATTTATATTTTTCTGCTTTTACTGTTAATCTCTTATAGCTGTTAGTTTAGTAGCCATTATATGCTGTACCCTCAGTAGTTTTTGGTTTTCTTGTCTCTTGTAATTGTCTCTTTTTTCTACCCTTCATACTTCACTTAGTGTATTAGCCATGGCTATCGTACTGGAGGTTTCTGTACTATTTTATATGTTAAATTTTGAACCAGAATAACATATACAGAGAGCAGATAACTTAAAACAAATACCAAATCAGATAGACACAAGGATTTACCCTGGGAAAACCCTCCACTTGAGGGCGAAAAACCCAGCCACACGAAAAAAAGTCCTTTATTGAGTAATAAAAAATTCTAGATACAATGCTCACCGATACTTGAGACTTTCACACTCTAAGAATAATAACCAGAACTCACTTAACAATAATAATAAGTCGCTGATGAAGAATGCTGATAACTGTAACAATAACCACTACAGGAAGCAACCATATACTGAATAAAGAACATACAGAAATGTTCAATACTTCTGCTAAAAATGCACGCTAATCACAACACCCAACAGATGCAATACAGTAATCTCTGATTACAAACAGAATGAATACAATAATCTTCAAAATCGATATTCTGCAACAGCATAGACGATAACCAAAACCACACTACCAAAAAATTTAACACCAGAATAACCAATCGCTGAGAACCAAAAAGCACGACCAAACAAGAAGACACCAATTGCTAGACGGTGATGCTTCAAAATCTAAACTGACTTGAACAGTCATGAAATGACTCCCCAGATACACGGCAGTGTCTTCGATATCCAGCAGATACGAACAAGAAACTCATCGAATTCCAAATGCTACGCAAACATAAAATTCTTCCATTCTGAATATCGACATGAAAGGACACTTAGCAATTTGACTGCCATTACAAGAAGTGGAAAAGCTTCCATCGTTCAACTCTTCGCAAGCTATGCCATGACCTTTCAACTGCAGATGAAGAAGATTCTTCATAGTTTTCAGAGGTTGTCACCAAAAAACGTGGCTCTACAAATAGATGAAACCAACTGCCAGGAAGACTCTTCACAGTCAGACCAAAATAGAAAATGAGAATAGACGACAATAGAGAATGATCATCACAGTTACTCAAACAGAATGCTGAAGCATTCATCTCAGGTAAGGAAAATATTTCCTGCAGCTACAATCTTGAACACTCCATCTTAGCAAAGGAGATATCATTTCCAGATTCTTATGTCATGGAGTCTCTCAACATGTCAGTCACAATGGCTACACCCATTTGTGAGAAAAACGAATTTATCACGGATTCTCTCAACGTTATAGCATCATGGAGTCACTCAACATGATGTTCACCATGGCAACTCCCATGTGTGAAATAAACACAAACTCACATCATGGAGTACTCAACGTGATGTTGTCATGGAGTCTCTCAACATGACATCTACTATGGCTACTCCCATGAGTGGAAAGAGCAACAAGGGCTTTCACCTCAAATCTCTCTGTCTCAGAGAAAAATGCATTACAAGGGCTTTCACCTCAAATTTCTCCCTCTCAAAGAAAAATGCATTACAATGGCTTTCACCTCAAATTTCTCCCTCTCAGAGAAAATGCATTATAAGCAAGTAGAAAGAATCACTGAAGCTGAGACTCTCTCTCAGCAAGAGCATCATTCTCCACAATACCAAGCTTATCTCGAAAATATGAAAACTTCACTCTGGAAAGTGGCTTGGTGAGAATGTCAGTTGTCTGCTCATCAGTGCAAATGTACTTGAGTTGAATTGCTTTCCTTTGAACCATATCTCTTTAATAATGATATTTAATCTCCACATGTTTGGTTCTATCATGAAATACTGGATTAACAAAAAGCTTCACACAACTTTGATTATCACAAAGAATCACAGTTGGTTCCAAAGACTACTCAAACAGTCCTGCAAGAAGCTTTCGAAGCCACGCTGCTTCTCGAGCTGCCACACAAGCTGCAATATATTCAGATTCTGCTGTACTTTGAGCCACACATGACTGTTTCCTGTTGCACCAAGAAATCATAGCTGAACCTAAGCTAAAACAACAACCAGAGGTGCTTTTTCTATTAGGCACACACCCGGCCCAATCAGAATCAGAAAAGCCTTGCAATTTCAGATCTTCACAAGAAGTATATTTCAGATCATATCCCATTGTACCACACTAGTATCTCAAAAAATGCTTTGCTGCAACAAAATATGCTTATCCTCTGATCTCATTGTAAAAGGTTTCGGGTCCTTTCAAAACCTGTTTTTACTTAATCAAAACAAAATGAATTTGTCTAGGCTAACACATAAACTGACTGAGAGTGTTAACAACATAACAACTATCAGGTCTAGTATGGATTAGATACATCAATGATCCAATCAACTGCCTGTACATGGTGGGATCTACTAAATCTGAACTGGCTGCACATTCATGTAACTTTTTCAGATTTGTTTCCATAGGTGTTGTCATGGACTTGCAATCCAACATACCAAATCTCTTCAAAATGTCTATAGATATTTCCCTTGACTCAGTATAATCTCATTAGGTCTTTGTCACACTTTTAGTCCTAGAAAGTAATGCATAAGACCGAGATCTTTCATCTCAAATTCAGAAGCTAACTCTTTCTTACATTTGATAATGAGATTATCATCACCAGTAAGAAATAAATCAACATAAAGAACTAAGATTCAAGCTTTATCATCAATTACCTTGAAGTAAAGATTTGGATCTGCATCATTTTTGGAGAATCCTAGGCTCAATAAGAATTGATCAATCCGCTCATACCATGCATGCGGTGCTTGCTTAAGGCCATACAAGGCCTTTTTCAATCTTCATAGTCTTCGGAGGTTGTCACCAAAAAACGTGGCTCTGCAAATAGATGAAACCAATTGCCAGGAAGACTCTTCACAGTTAGACCAAAATAGAAAATGAGAATAAACGACAACAAAGAATGATCATCATAATTACTTGAACAGAATGCTAAAGCTTTCATCTCAAATCTGTTTCCTTTCACATCTCAGCAATTTGTAGCTTGAAATCTTATGGATAGATTTCTTTTCTATGTTATTTTTATCATTTTCAGTTAAGATATATTTAGATTCATAACAATATGGTTTTCACACCTATATAAAATATTAAAAAATTCAAATGACCAGTCAAAATACCAAAGGCAAAACTGAAACTTGAAAGCATAGTTGGAAAATTAGGCCTTGCGAAAACTCGACAACTTAAAAAAATTGCTTGATGTTTTTAGAAACACAATTTTTATGCAAAATTCAAAGAGAATATAGGCTATACCTAAGGACTCCATAATCGAATGCAAAAGAATTTGTACAAATCGCATCATCACATGAAAATCCTGATACAATAGTTACTCTAGGAAGTCGAGTTCGCCCCTAGGGGCCCCCGAACCAAGTCAAGTTCGAACTGGACGTGGTCCGGGTCCGGGTCCGGTTCGCCTGTGGGTCCGGGCAGGGTCCGGTCCACAGGGACCAAGGTCGAACCATCCAACAGTCAATTCGGACCCGGGCGTTTATTGCTAATATTATCATCTCTGCCATTGAACAAGTGGGTGCTAGAAACGTTGTCCAAGTCATAACGAACAACACAAAGAATTGTAGGGCTGCTGGTTTCTTGGTTGAAGAGCGATATTAACACATCTTTTGGACACCTTGTGCAGTCCATGCACTCAATCTTATGCTAAAAAAGATTGGGAACAAAATTAGGTGGATCAAAGAGGTGTACGCAGAGGGTGAGGACATCCAGATGTTCGTCACAAACCACCAGATGACTCAGGGAATATTCAGAATGTTCTCACGTTTGGAGCTACTCAAGGTAAGTGAACTTGAACTCAAGTTAGTAATTTAAATTCAATTAAAAAAAAATTAGTATCTTACAATTTTTTATTTTCGTGTTGATTTTGTAATGTGTATTTTGTTTTTAAGTATGTATGATGTATGTAATAGTTGTATATTTTTGGTCTTCTAATTTATGTTCCAAGTTGCTGAGACTCATTTCACATCAAATTTAATCGTCTTGAGATGACTTGTGCAAGTGAAAGAGGCACTTTGCAATATGGTAATCAACAACAATTGGGTTATATGGAGGCAAAGCAAAGTGAGAGGGCAACTGAAATAAAGAAAAGGATATTGGATGACTCATGGTGGGAACGTGTGGAATTTCTCATTAAGTTCACCAAGCCCATAATGAGCATGCCTAGGTACACTGACATGGATAGGCCTTGCCTTCGAGAGATCTATGATGGCATAGACTCAATGCTTGAGAAGATCAAGCAAATTGTAAATGAAAAAGAGCAAGATCCTCAAGAGACCTTCTTTGAACAATTGCAAGCAATTGTTGTAGAACGATGGAACAAAATGACCACTCCTCTACATTTACTTGCCTATGCATTGACGCCCAAATACTATAGCACCCAATTTACTGATCAACCAGGAAGGTTGCCACCCTATAGAGATGTAGAAGTGTTTGATGGGTACAAGGTAGCATTTGAAAGACTCTTTCCTGATGATGATATGCGAGATATGATTACGAATGAGTTCATAGAGTTTGTGAATGCAAGAGGTCTAAGTAATGATGCTCTTCATCATCGGTTTAGGAAGGATGCTCATAGTTAGTGGTACCTCCATGACCAAAGATTCCAAATGTTGCAGCCCCTTGCAATTAAAATTATATCGCAAGTAAGTCTATTTTTTTTATTTAGTTTAAAGTTTACTTTATTTCATGACTAGCAAGTAATTTTTATTTTATAAGATTGATTTTTAAATTTATTTTAATTGTTTACTGTCTTGTCTTCATAGGTTGCTAGTTCATTTGCAGTAGAAAGAAACTGGAGCACATATTTGTTCATCCACTTAGTGAAGCGCAATAGGTTGCAATAAAAAAGAGCGAAGAACTTGGTATTTGTGCATTACAACTTGCGTCTCGTCTCACACAAGAGTAAGATTACAATGAAGGGGAGACGAAGAGGTGGCATATAAATGCAGAGCTTGCGGACTTGGATGCTTCCACTTCTCGGCTTGCACTTGATGAATGTGAAGATTTTGACGCCAATACTATTATTGGTGCAGCTGACCCCATTGGCCTTAGCTCTATTTGTACTAACGAACCCGAACTCAGATCCCTTTTCAAAATTTTTCCTTACCGGTGAACCGGTCCTTCGAACCCGAACCCGAACCGACATCCTAGGTTATTTGGCAACTATTATGAATTTATGATGATTGCCTTTGAGAATCATCATCATAATTCATAAATTGCATATTACAACATTTGACATCTTCCTCTTGCCCAGTCTAGTGAAATATTATGGATGTTCTAATCTTTGCACTTTGTCGTAGCTCCTCACTCGACATTGATGAGTGTGTTTGTGGCTCTGATTGGTCTGAATCAATGAACACCTCTAATTTGTTGTCTACCTTTCTTGTGCAAGGCTGAAGGTTGTATTATATTTTATAATTATGATAATGGCATTTGGATTTTTGATAATCATAGTATAATTCTTCATCATTGAACAATGATATTATGATGGTGATAAAGATAATTGTCTAAGTTGTCGATTCTGGTCTCCACTCCCAAATTCCTTCATCCTAATCAAGTTTCTTATATGAGAAGAGGTCCCAATAACTAGTGGGGGTCTACGAGTGGAGATCCCAATGGGTTCGGGGGGCAACACCCCTTGTAGGTGTTTTGGGGCAACTCCCCCAATAGTCTAGGGGCGGCACCCCTCGTGGAGGTTTGGGGCAACACCCTCAACAGTTTCGAGGGGCAATGCCCCTTGCGGGGTTTGGGGGTAGCGCCCTTGGTGTGTTCCTTGTTGCAATATAGGGTGGGGTCAAGTGACAGTACCAAGTCCAAATTAAGGCCTTTGAAACCACACAAAACTTCTTGTCGCACACCATTTCACAATTTTCACTTAAGAGAGAAATTAGGTGTTTGGCACATTTTTATGAAGAATATTCTCTCTAAGTGTTATGTGAGGAAGCATGAGAGGCGTTCATGCATTTCTATGGAAAAATGGTGACTTTTTTGACTATTTTTTTCAAAAAGATTTTGCATTATTTTTGTGTTTAACATTTTAATGTGTCTGGTGAGTTTTTTGTCAAACTTGCCGAGCTTTTGGTGAGGACTTGCCAAAAACTCAGAAAGCTTTTCTGGCAAGTAATCATGGGAAAAACTTGTTTTGTATTTATTCAGTGAGTATCCCATCTTTGCTTGAAAGTATTCTTAGGTTAGCTAGCCATTGGGAAAAAAAAATAATTGATGCAATAGGGTCAATTATGTCAAATTCGGTCAAATTTCTGCCAAAAAGAAGACATTTGGTCAATTAGTCAAGGCATTTATTGAAGATTAGAAATGCTACAAATTTAATGTTGCAGTAAAACTCACCATTAGGATAGATAGTGTTACCAATTTACCGCTGCTGCTGATGGCAACTTGTCATGTCCCCAAATAATTAGTCATTATTTGGCTATTATAATAAAGGAATTAATTTTTTAATATTAATTTCATTATCAAAATTAATATTAAATAATTCAAGTTTATAAAATTTTAAGTGTTTAAATAAAAATAGTTTCCCATACGGGAACTCTACAACCAATTTTGGTTGTCATTAATAGTTGTGCTCGTGAAGGAAGACACATGCTTGGATATCAACAGAAATTGTTCTTGTAATTCGGAGACAAAGAAAACATATTCCTTTCGTCAGAATAATGCCTGGCCTAGTGGAATCGGGAATTGGGGAAGTTGATGAATATCTGGAAGTCTAAAACGCCGTATGGGTGCTGGTTGCCGATGTCCATTGGAAGAATCAGGCCGAGTGTAATTACAAGTGGAACTTCATTCTTCCGCAGAGGACATGGGTTGTCAGTGTAGAGCGTCCCAATGCAAAACGACAAGCAGTGACTGTCGTGCTTGGTAGACACGTTGGTTTGGCTGCGAGCGGCATGCTAGCCAGAGCGCCAGACATACAACAAAGAAGTTGCCGTGCAAGCTTGGGATGAAGCGCGGGTGTTTGGATGTTAGCGGGAGACCGGCAGATAAAGACAAGGGTGCACAGATTGGTAACAACTGACACCATATCAGGTCTTCTTCGATATTTGTTGCTACACCACGCGGGTAACATGAAGATGAATATGCGACTGGGCACTATGGAATAATAACCAGCGAATGAACGGGTCAAGAATCCGCGGGTATTATTCATCCGCCAGAACGCCACATTCTAATTCAGGTGCTAGTGACTATTCTTAACTGTATATCCCATATGAATAAAGTTCATATTTATCCGTTGTGTACTCAAAGATTATAATCAGTAAATTGTCAATAATAAGGTGGATGCATCTATTCATGGAAGTATGTTTGTTCATGTATTTATTGTTTTTTTTGCGTACATGCTACCATACATAATAGAAACATAGAACAACGAGTCTGAGAAAACTGCAACAGTATTTGGGAATTTTACAGTGGTATCAGAGCTTTCAATCTTGCCAGCCTGTGGGGAGTTTAGTTTTTTGTGTTGCCAAATAGAAAAATGTTTTACTGAATATGCCATCAGGCCATTACAACTTTTGGAATACTAGAGAACGTCAAAACAGAAATCCAACTAGTCCATCTAGTTCAATCCCACAATTTGAAATTGAGGAAAGTCATACTGAGATAGAAGAAGAAATAATTTTCGAACATGACAATAACATGGGGGAACCAGAAAATAATAGGGATTTAATTGCGACACTAATGAGAAGTCAATAGGACATGCAAAACAACATAACTACTATGACCAATCTGATGATTCAATTCATGACCCAAAATTTAAACCAAAATCTGAATGAAGGTGGAAGAGATGAACGTTCAATTAATAACAATCAACCTGAAAGATCAACAACAGCCAGACCCTATATGCCAAATTTTACTCCACAAAATTTACACCCAGAACATGAACCTCCAGTTAGAGAAGTACAAGATGAAATTTTGAATGATTGGGACTCAGGCTGGGGTAGAATTTAGATCACACATGTCATTCAGAGAGTACATGGATGTCAGAATGAAACATAGGCCGCATAGGGGCAGAAATTTCAACAGTGAATTACAGAGGAAAATTGGGAAGATGTCCATCCCTTATTTTGATGGCACAGACAAAACCACTGCCAGGGCTTGGGTTCAAAAATTAGACACATATTTTCAACTAAACCCTATGAGGGAGGATGAAGCTATTAAATATGCAGCGTTACATCTTGACGGAGTAGCACATGAATGGTGGCACCATGGGCAGGTCACATTGGGCCATAATTTGGTAGATACATATTTGGAATTCACTGAACGTCTCATTGATAGGTTTGATTCCAAAGATCCTGAATTACACTTAAAAGACTTAACACAGCTGAAACAAACGGGAACAGTTGAACAATATATAATAGAATTTGAAAAATTGCCTGTGCTAGTCGCTGAAATCTCTGAGCTAAACAAGATTGTTCTTTTTATTGATGGACTCTCTGATTCTTTGAAAGGTTGGGTAAAGTCTTTATATCCTACCACACTACAAATGGCTATTAAGAAGGCTAGAGATCTAGAACCTTCCTCAAAAGGAAAAAATTGGAACAAAAACCCTCTACCGAAATTGGATAAAGACAGAGCCTTCCAACAAAGAAACATTTCCAAAAACCAGATTTGATAAAGAGGAAAGGGATGAACTCAGGAGGCGCAAATTGTGCTTTAGTTGTAAAGAATCATGGCAACCAGGTCATAGGTGTTTGGGTATAGGGAAAATACACTACATTGAGGTAATATCAGATGACGATGAAGACGGGGAAAATATAGAAAGTTCCCAAAAGGTTTCTGCCTCTAAACAGGAAAATAAACAGCCAGGTGGTATAATAGTGTCCATGACAGGAATTCCTCATTACAACATTTTCAGGGTAAGAGGGGTATTACAGGGTCAGCGAGTTATTGTTATGATTGATAGTGGATCTACTCATAATTTTATTGATGCTGCTCTTGTTAAGAAAAGAGGTTTACAAGTAGTTAAACATGAAGGTTTTGATGTGAAAGTTGCAGGTGGCACTAATTTAGTAGGCACACATAAAGTTCCACAATTGAGTATTGCTCTTGGTAACTATACGGTGACAGATGATTTTTATGTAATTGATTTATCAAATACTAATGTTGTCTTGGAATTCAGTGGATGGAAATTTTGGATAAATATTCGCAGATTTTTAAACGTATGGAATTCTCTTTCAAGGTGGATGGACAAAAGGTGATTCTCAGGGGAATGTCGAATGGTGGACCCAGAATTGTCTCGGCTAAAAGGATGGAAGCCATTTTCCGTCATGGTGAGGTTGCTTGGTTAGCACAGTGTTTGATCTCTACAAAGGTAACAAGTTTTGAAACTAAGCATTATTCAGATGATTTGTCGCAAATACTAAACTCTCACAGTTTAGTTTTTAGTGATATACCCCCTGGGGTACCCCCAGATAGAGGTTTTGAACATACAATTGAATTGGAAGAAGGGGCTAAGTCCGTAATCACTACTCCATATAGGCATCCCAAGGCATTCAAAGATGAAATAGAAAAAGCTATTAAGGAGCTATTAGAGATGGGACACGTTAGACCTAGCTCGAGTCCATTTGTTTCATTGGTAGTGATGGTCAAAAAGAAAGATGGGACTCTACGCATGTGTATCGACTATCGTGCCCTCAATAAAAATACTATAAAAACAGGTATCCGATTCCCCGCATTGATGAATTACATGGTGCTGTATATTTTTCTAAAATTGATTTGAGACGAGGGTATCATTAGATTAAATTAAGGGAACAGGATATTCATAAAACTGCTTTCCGCTGTCATTATGGTCATTATGAATTTTTGGTTATGCCTTTCGGACTGACAAATGCTCCAGCAACATTTCAGTCTTGTATGAACCATATTTTTAATAAGCAGCTGCGAAAATTCTTGCTTGTTTTCTTTGATGATATATTCATTTATAGCAAGACTTGGGAAGAGCACTTGAGGCATATTGACGAGATCTTGAGTATAATGGAATCACAATTTCTTTTTGCAAAAGCTTCTAAATGTGAATTTGGTATGATAAAATCTTAGTATCTTGGACATATGATCAGTGCTAAGGGTGTGCAGGTACATCAGGAGAAGATTAGAGCCATTTTAGATTGGCCACCTCTTCAGAATCTTTCAGATTTAAGGGGTTTCTTTGGCTTATGCAGTTATTACAAGAGGTTTGTCAGAGGGTTTTCACAGCTGGGGGCACCATTAACAAATCTCACTAAAAAGGGGGCTTTCAGGTGGACTGAGGAAGCACAACAAACATTTGATAAACTTAAGCAGGTAATGAGTTCATGTCCAGTACTTGCACTTCTTGATTTCAATCAATCTTTTCTATTAGAATGTGATGCATCTGGTGAGGGAATTGGAGCAGTGTTAATGCAAAATAAACATCCTATAGCTTATGAAAGCAGGAAACTCAACAATGTTGAAAAATTGTACTCCATTTATGATAAAGAAATGTTGGCTATCATGCATGTTTTGGCCAAATTTAGACAATATTTAGCTGGGAGTGAATTTGTTGTTAGGACTGACCATAACAGTTTGAAATATTTCTTGAGTTAGAAGGATTTGAATGATAGACAACAAAAGTGGGTCAACAAGGTCCAAGCTTATGACTTCGTGATTGAATATGTTAAAGGTAAGAGCAACGTTGTTGCCGATGCTTTATCCAGGAAGCCAGGAATAAATGCTTTATCAGGGGTCACAGCTGATTGGAAATCTCTGCTGTTAGTAGAATATTCTAAAAATACAATTGCTTGTGATGTTTTGGATGGTAAGATTCGGGATGATAGATACAAAGTTGTGAATGATATTATTTACTACAAAGACAATTTTTTTAGTGCCTGAATCTAAGTTAAAATTAAATTTTTTGCAAATAGTTCATGATTTGCCTTTAGCAGGACATCCAGGTTATTTCAAGACATACAGGTACATTCGTGAACGATTTACTTGGAAAGGACTCAAAAATGATGTTTTACAATATGTCAAGGAATGCATCACTTGTCAGCAGAATAAGGCAGAACATTCTTATCCAGTAGGGTTATTACAACCTTTACCTATTCCGGATCAGAAATGGGATAGTATATCCATGGATTTCATTACTGGATTACCTAGGGCTCAAGGTAAAGATTGTATTTTTGTTGTGGTTGATAGGCTGACAAAATTTGCTATCACTACAGGATTCACTGCTGTTTAGGTTGCAGAAGTGTTCTTCAAGGAAGTATTCTGTTTACATGGCCTACCTAGGAATATTGTCAGTGATCGAGATAGCAGGTTTTTGAGCAATTTTTGGGCAGAATTATTCAGGTTGACAGGAACATCATTGCATCATAGCACTAGTTACCATCCTCAGACCGAAATCGTTAATAAATGGATTGAAGGCTACCTTCACAATTATGTAGCAGGACATCAAAAGGCTTGGCTCTGATGGCTACACTTGGGAGAGTACTGTTATAATACTGCTTTCCATATGTCTATAGGTATGACGCTGTTCAAGGCCTTATATGGGTATGATGCTCTCTCCTTCGTTGATCTTGCTTTTGATACTAGTAATGTGCCCAAGTCACGTGGCTGGCTTCAGGAGTGTCAGGACATTTTGAAAGCCCTTAAGGACAACTTACATTGTGCTCAAAACCAACAAAAGCATTATGTCGATAAGAAGAGGGTGGAGCGGAGTTTTGAAGTAGGAGACTTAGTGTACCTCAGATTATAGCCCTATTGTCAGTCATCCCTCAAGCGTAGAGGAATAGAGAAATTGAAGCCTCCTTTTTATGGCCCTTATCCGATTATTGGCCAAACTGGAGCGGTGGCATATGAACTGGATCTACCAGCTAGTAGCCGGATACATAATGTTTTCCATGTTTCTTGTCTCAAGAAGGCTTTAGGTTAGTAGATCACAGTTTCAGCCGAGTTACCTCCCTTGGATGAAGAAGGGAAACTTGAAATGATTCTTGAGGCGATTGTAGACACGCGGGACCGATATTTGTGTAACCGAACCATTTGAGAATATTCTAAGTTGCTGATTTGGATTCAGGGACGGATTCGGGCTCACGAATCCGGTTCGTGGATTTGTGAAATTTTTTTATTGCCGTTTGGGTTCGTAGGGGTTCGTGAGTGTATATATATATAAAATTATATATATATATATATATATATATATATATACAAAAAATAAGAGAAATATACATAATTCTAAAACTAAATCATTTCATAGTATGAATCTATGATGCTTGATCATTGATCAATGCCAAATCTCAAAGATTCAAAAGTAAAACATTAAAATTAAATCATAACATCAGTTCAAGTATCATTGTTTGAAGTTCAACTTATGGATTAATAATTTATTGATATTCTCTTCTTCATCATCATCTTCTATATGGAGCCTAATAAGACTCAAAGGTTAATTTTTCCCCACTTTTATTGGCGTAGTTCCCACCCCAAATTATTAAATGGGGGTTTGGGGGCAAAGCCCCCAAGACGGGTCAAGGGGCAACGCCCGAAAGCTCAACCGACTTAAATTTTTTTATAAAGGCTCCGAGAGTTATTTTTCAAGGCAAAAAAAACGTCTTAATTTTACCACTTTAGATCTTGGCTGGCTGCGGGTCCCTGTGGATTCGCGCGAATCCACGTGGGATCCTCGTTTTCTCCTCCCGGTCCGTGTGGGATCCAGGCAGGGTCCGGATGGATCCGCAATCCGTGGATCCATCCGGACCAACAGGTACAAATCTGGACCCTGCCCGGATCCAGCACGGACCGGGAGGAGAATCCGGACCCGGACCCGGGTCCAGGGTCTAAATCTGGTAACTCAGAGAATATTTGATCAAATGGAAGAATTTGTCGTTGGACGATGCTACTTGGGAAATTGAGCAGATTCTGCACTATCCAGATTCACAGTTGCTTGTGGGCAAGCAACAAGTGGCAGGGGAGTCTTGTCATGTCCCCAAATAATTAGTCATTATTTGGCTAATATAATAAAGGAATTAATTATTTAATATTAATTTCATTATCAAAATTAATATTAAATAATTCAAGTTTATAACATTTTAAGTGTTTAAATAAAAGTAGTTTCCCATACGGGAACTCTACAACCGATTTTGGTTGTCTTTAATAGTTGTACTCGTGAAGGAAGACACATGCTTGGATATCAATAGAAATTGTTCTTGTAATTCGGAGACAAAGAAAACATATTCCTTTCGTCAGAATAATGCCTGGCCTAGTGGAATTGGGAATTGGGGAAGTTGACGAATATCTGGAAGTCTAAAACGTCATATGGGTGCTGGTTGCTGATGCCCATTGAAAGAATCGGGCCGAGTGTAATTACAAGTGGAACTTCATTCTTCCGCAGGGGACACGGGTTGTCAGTGTAGAGCGTCCCAATTTAAAACGACAAGGAGTGACTGTCGTGCTTGGTAGACACGTTGGTTTGGCTGTTAGCAGCATGCTAGCCAACGCGCTAGACATACAACAAAGAAGTTGTCGTGCAAGCTTGGGACGAAGTGCGGGTGTTTGGATGTTAGTGGGAGACTGGAAGATAAAGACAAGGGTGAACAGATTGGTAACATCCAACACCATATCAGGTCTTCTTCGATATTTGTTACTACACCACGCGGGTAACATGAAGATGAATATGCGACTAGGCACTATGGAATAATAACCAGCGAATGAACGGGTCAAGAATCCGCGAGTATTATTCATCCGCCAGAGCGCCACATTCTAATTCAGGTGCTAGTGACTATTCTTAACTCTATATCCCATATGAATAAAGTTCATATTTATCCGTTGTGTACTCAAAGATTATAATCAGTAAATTGTCAATAATAAGGTGGATGTATCTATTCATGGAAGTATGTTTGTTCATGTATTTATTATTTTTTTTGCATACATGCTACTATACATGATAGAAACATAGAACAGTGAGTCTGAGAAAACTGCAATAGTATTTGGGAATTTTACACAACTTGTTACTACAGATTGTATTTCTGCATCAAAATTTGCACTGAGGACTTGTGGTTCTTTGAGTCATCTGGGTGAAGTCAATATGACTTGCCCATTTGACCTATGAATATTTAAAATTTGCAAGTCAAACTTTCTGATGTCATGCTCCTTGGATGACATCAGCAAGTGGAATTTTTTTTATAATTGGAAATCTCATGGACATTGACTAGGGGAGAGACAAATAGGCTCTGACCAATTTTAACATTGATTTTGGTTTACTGATGTTGTCCTAGCTAAATGTCAAATAAGCATAACAATGACAGTCAGTCCTGACCGTGTGATCTTTTCCTTTATTTCTAATTTGAAATTTTTTTTCTGATCTGTGAACTGAGGCTAGTATTCTTAACTGTGAAGCCATAGCGATTACTTCACCATGAAGTGGTAGTAACCACTTCACACTGAAGTGAAAGTTCACTTGTCTTCTTTGCTTCAAACCTTCTTATGTGACTTTTTATTTTTGCAAGATGTTAGTCCATTGTAATAATTTGAGACATATATAGTATCTATTGATTGTCTTACTTATAAAGGTTTGTGTAGGTTCCATCTTGTTCTTTAGCTCATATATTTCCAAACTTGGAAAGTATGATATAATCACTTTCCAGTCTGGGTCATGTTGATGTGAGTTTTATTCCTCTACAACATGCAGAATCAAACACTTAGTATTTCGAATGAAACACCAAATCTCTAACTCTCTCTTGAATAAGGATGCTCATATGCTAAACAATGTATACGGATTGTGTGATCAAATGAGACAACCTCAAGGTTCCTTCTTTATTGTGGACTTCCACTTAGTTATAATGATGTGATATGCATGTTATCACAAAGGGACTTGCGCTGTTCAATCAATGGATATCGACTCTCTCAATTTCTTCCAGCCAAATAAATTACAAAGGATAAGGGTTCAGGAAAGCTATTCTACTCCTAGAATGCAAGAAACTACGGATGTCTTTGTGACTCTACTAGACTTCGTTTAGCCATCGACATCAACGAAGCTAGTGCAATCTCCTAAGGTAGATGTAAGATGTTCAAACTATCACCATTCCATTAACACCATCCATCGATGCATATCAATGTGCAAGCAATAATCGAAGTAAAGCTCATAAATATGTCATTCGACCACACAAGGCATACTTACAATCAGCAAGCAACTAGTGGTTTGGTCTATGCGAGTTCAACAAAGATACATCCAAAATATCTTCCATTCAACTAAACACTACTTCTAACCAACATGAAATAAAATCCTGATTTAAGTGAGGATATGTGGAAGCCATGCAATACTCCAAAATGGTACAAGTAATTCACCATGAAGACCAACAATGAATTAACAACAATTTGGCAATATCATGGCAATAATCTCAACAAGTCTCCCCCTTAGCCAATTTAATCTAATCTCTAATGAGTTACAAATGAGAAGGCCTTGGCCTTTTATAGTAGTTCAATTGCAATGAAGGGCCAAGATCGATTCAAGATCAAGGGCCAAGATTAATCCACAACAACCCTAATTAGGGTTTCTACAACGACTGCTAACAAATATTTAATGCCCACCCAATTACAAAAGAGCACCACCATTTGGGCCAATAGAAAAATTACATTGCCTTGTGGGCCAATGAGAAAAGAGGTTAGGTAGAAACTTATAGAAGAAGCCACCAATCAATGGGCCAATGATAAAATGACACATAAGCTTACAACAAATCTTCTTTTAGAAGATAATTTTCTTTGACTTTTCCCCTTTTCACAAGTTCAATGAATCTAGGCATAGTATTATTGAGCTCTCCTACTGGGACACTCGGCATGATTTGAATGGTTGAAGAAATGGGCGCCACCTCAGCTTGTTTATCTTATAGGCTTAATAAATACCCCTTGATGATGAGAAAATATTTCAACATTATTAAGCCTTCAATTGTGATGGCTCATAGTCTCCAATAGTTTTATCTTCATTTTGTCTTCGCTACCTTTTGGAAATCTTCTCATTGCATTTAGCTTGTTCTTACATTATTGAATTCTTCTTGATACGTATTTTCTTGAATTTGGGTTTGGATTTGCATCTTGTTGGCTTGATCTTGATCTTGAAATCTCCTCCTGCTTATCTCCTTGATTCAACCTGCAATACCATACCTTAATCAGATTTTAACTTCGTTTTATCAAACTTGCAAGGTAGTAAATTAAATCTTGAAGTTGCTAGGTGCTGGTATGTGCTTGATAAGGTCTGCCCTATAATCCTAAGGCCACACGTTTCATGTTTGGGGCCTGCGCTTTGAGCTTTGAGCCCACACATTTGGGCTGTAAGGCGAGGTCTAATCGAATTAGGGCCTGATCTAATCAGATCAGGCCCACATGTTACCTTATTGGACTGATTTATATCGATTTTAGGCTCTCTGATTGGTTAAGGCTTCATACGTTAGACATTTGGGCTGCAAACTCGAGGTAGGACCTATGATCATCCACTTGGAGTCAATTTTAGCCTTTCAAGGCTTGTTTGAACTTGGTGAGGGAGGCTTGTGATTGGTTGATAGTTCCTTGCCTCTCCTCTTTGCATTGAATCTACCTTAATCTAATTCATTAACTTAGATTGATCTCCTTGCCCAATGAACATTATTTCCTCTCTTTGCCATATAGGAAGGTGGATTCCACCTCTCCATTTGTCAATCTCGCCACTTGAGAAGGTGGATTCCTTTCCTTGATGTGGTAATGCCACTTGAGAAGGTGGATTCCTTTCCTTGATGTGGTAATGCCACTTGAGAAGGTGGATTCCACCTCTAGATGTGTCAACTTCGCCACTTGAGAAGGTGGATTCCACTCCTTGATGTGGCGAATGCCACATGAGAAGGTGAATTCCACTCCTTGATGTGGCAACCTCGCCACTTGAGATGGTGGATTCCACTTCTTCATGTGGCAATACCACTTGAGAAGGTGGATTCCACTCCTTGATGTGGCAACCTCAAGAGAAAAAAAGCATTTTAATTTTCACTTTTCACTTTATGGCAATTTACACTTAGGCAATTTTACAAGGCTGACTCATACATTGGCTCAATCTTTCTAGTTCCCATACTTAACCAATTTTTCGCCACTTTTCAATTTTTTGGACATCTTGTTTTTTAGGAAGGCTTGCAAAATTCGAATTATTGCCAAACTACCCTACTACCTAAACCTACCAATGGAGAGCAAAAGGAGTGGGTCCCTATTTGCAATCGGGCGATGGTTTAAAAACCTCACAACAGGTTAGAAGTTTGAAAAGACACATATTAATTGTATGCCGTGTTGCTTGCATTGCTTTGCTCTCTTGCATAGCATATGACAAGTATTGTACTTGAAAGACTCTAAGTCAATACCTTTCCTTGATTCTCATAGAATAGCTATTACTGACATATCTGTGTAAAGTGAGTTTAAAATTTATCTATTCTCCAAAAATGCCAAATTGAGACTTATATAGGGTGGAAATTTAGTGACTATCTCTGCCTGTTATTTTCTTATTTTGAATGTCTATCACTGACTGCCCCATTTTGAACATTCACATGAGAATGAAAAAAAAACATGTTTTTCCTAAAATCCAAGTGTCATTTTACGTGGATTTGTCTTGATGAGTTTGAAGTACATGTTTTTAAATGTCATGTTATCAATTTCTTATTGTAAATGTCTATGACTGACTGCTCAATTTTGTACTTTTTCATATGAGAATGAAAGAAAAACATGTTCTTCAAAAATTCATGTGTTATTTGTTTTAGATTTGTCTTAATGAGTTTGGAGTACATGTTTCTACGTGTCATGTTTTTTCCTGAGTCCTGACAGTTTCCTGACAAATGGCAATTTCTCTAGTACTCTGTACCATGGTATTTTCTATCAGTTTAAAGAGCTCATGCCCCTCTATCCTCTGAGTGATATAGTAGTGATTTCCTATGTTGGTTTTAATTGGATATGTAATTTTTTGTATCTAAAAGGATGGGTTTTTGTCAATTAGCAACCCAGATAAAATAAAAAGGTAGTGCTGATATTAAATCATTATATTTGTGGTTGCATTTTTTTGCATATGCAGAGCCTCTGTTTCATGACCCTTATGCAAGGTGCTTCATTGAATCTGATCTTTATATGGGCATCTCTTCAAATTTTGAATGCAGTATGACAAGTTCTTTGAGCTATTATTGTCTTGCAACAAAGTTTATTGATGATAAATTGCTTGATGCTGTAAACAAACATGATGCCCCACGACAGGTACTTTTAAACAAATTAATCATTATGTTTTTGAATCTTTCAGTTTAGTGCATCTTATAATATTTTTCTTTCTTGAGCTGATGAAAACACCCAAAAAAAGATAACTTATGCCTTGCAGATTGTTTTATTGACAGATGGCATGGACACTCGCCCATTCAGGCTGAAATGGCCACCCATATCTATTATATTTGACATATCCTTTGAGGCTGTCTTCCAGATTGCAGCAAAGAAATTGAACGGTATGGGCAATATGTTAATAATCTCTTAGCTCTGAATTCTGTTATGTAATTAATATATAAATATTTACCCTAAAATTTTATACATATAAAGATTTACCCTATGTCTGAATGAATGAGCTGTTTTAGACAGTACTAGCTTTTTTGCTGAGATTCCCATTTTTGCTAATAATTTTAAAAGTTTAATTCTATTGTGGAAAAGAATGTTCTGATTTTTCTGATGCCTGTCTCAGTGAAGAAATTTATAGAACAGTTTGAGAGTGGAAGATTGGTGGATGCATCTCATTGTGGAATGGTTCTAATACATACATTGTCGATTGTTTAATGTGTTAACCTATGTTCA
Source organism: Thuja plicata (assembly GCA_018584345.1). Taxonomy (NCBI): domain Eukaryota; kingdom Viridiplantae; phylum Streptophyta; class Pinopsida; order Cupressales; family Cupressaceae; genus Thuja; species Thuja plicata. The sequence goes on from MU227446.1 coordinate 906,871, forward strand.
TTGTATGAGTAAAACACTATAGTATGGGCCATTATCCCTCAATATGGGTAAATAATATTTGTAACTTGGGATAGGAATGATGCTTTGCAGTCCCCGTAGGGGCTGCATTGTGAGTGGGGCTCCACACATCTTGTTATGACACGCCTTTCAGTCTTTAACACATAATTATCAATTCTGTCATAACAAATAAAGTGATCCATTATTGTTATTAATGTCAGCTAACAATTTTGAGTCCCATCACGCCTATCACATGCTGTCATAGAAATTACTTCAGTCAGCACCTCAATACTACTAGCAGTCACACTTTTTGGTGTGCAATGGTTAGCCGATAGGTTCATTTTTTTAAATACAAAATTGGAAATATGAAAGGAATTTTTTTGATTATTGAAGGTTTATTTGAAAGTAAAATGTGTTGCAGTTAAATACAAACTAATGGATCAATGTAGCAAAATAAAAAGACACAAAAACATTTGTTGTACATATAATCAAATCACTGCACTGAACTAAGGAATCTTGTCAAAACATAAACATAACTAATTAGATAGAAATTATAATTACAGAGGCAAGTATCCATACAACAATAAGTCATGTGTAACGCAAGTTAATTGTAAAAGTAAAATATTTTCTATCAGTTTGATATACACAGCTCTTTTTTGCACCTTAAAACCGAAGTTTTATCTGAATCAGACAATCTGGGTCTCATCTCTGCCTTTGGATATTGTTGATGAATGCAAATCACCGCAGGAAAGAAGAATCTCAGAGAACAGTTGATGGATAATAAGCTCTGAAATGAACAGGCATTGGTAAATGTAATTTGTTTCATTGAAAATACTAATATGAAGAAAAGGTAGATTGCTTATTAGTTATTGATACATAAATCTTTATGGCATTTTGCTACTTGATTTTTAAACTAAATTGAATTATGTCAATAAGAGATTCTTGCTACAAGTAAAATGCAAAATATGAAAAATAAATTGCCAGATATCTTGCAACTTACGTGAGGTTGGAACTGTTTAATTCCTGGACTGTTGTTGACACAATTCATTGAAGGGTTATGTGCTTCAACAGTGCTAGAATCGCCAACAAAGCATTATCAATGAATCCAACATTGGTGAAACGTTCACACTGCATGGCTTGCAAAAAATAACGGGACTTCGGCAACAGTTAAGATCTAAATAATGTCTTAAATCAAGAAATCAATGGGTTTTCTATAGTGATTCATGGCACACAGAGGACATGAAGCTGGAAAAAATCCAACGATGGTGCTTTGTTCAAAATGGTAGCTGTTTGAATTGGAATTTGTTGTGTATCTGCGGTACAAGATTAAAGAATAATGAGAAACAGTAAAAGGATTCTCTGCTGCTGGTAAAGAATAATACTATGTTCAAAATGCCATCAACCTTATATTGTATGATTTGGATTTCTAATGGTGATTTATTCACTCTGCAAAAGGGACAAGTGTTAATAGCAAACTCAGAGAATCCTATGTTCCACAGTGTTTCAGGGACGGGGACGGGGAACGGCAGGGTACGCGTTTCTGGGACGTTTCCTAAAGGGCAAAAAAATAGGGGACAGCAGGGGACGACAATATATATATATATATATATATAACAAGAAGACAATATGTAAATTAATCACGAGTTACAGCAGTAGTATAACAACATAAACCATTTTTCTAGTCATCAGAAGGTTATATCAGTCATATAAGGTATATATAACAACAAGACAATATGTAAATTAATCACGAGTTACAGCAGTAGTATAACAACATAAACCATTTTTCTAGTCATCAGAAGGTTATATCAGTCATATAAGGTGTTGCTCCAGCATTTGAGAAGGTTAAATCAGTCATATTAGGCGTTGTTCTAGTCATTAGAAGGTTATCCAGGATTCCAGTCATTTAAGGTGATGTTCCTGCATTCTGGAAGGTTACATCAGTTATAAAAGGTGTTGTATCGGTCTTTAACTGTTACATCAGTCATAAGGTAAGAAGTAATATGTTTTTATTTTGATCTCCTTTGATCTCCTTTTATCAATTTCAAACTTAATGTTGGTCAATTTGGGAGCCCGACACCACTTTTGGAAGGTCAACTAGGGTTAGAAAATATTCTGACCCCAACCTAGAATATTTTGGTATGAAAATGTTTGATTTTTAGTTCTGAAAATTTCTGGGTAGTTATAAGGGTTAATTTGTAATTTTTTCTGAGCATAATAATAATAATAATTTTCTTTCTTTCCGTTTTAATTCTGATCTGAAATCTGATCAGAAATTCTGAGTTGGATTGAACTTCTTTAATGTAAATAAATTTCCAGATTTATGCCCTAGTTTGTAAAAGTTCTTTTTATCAGATTTGTGCCCTAGTTTGTAGAAATTATTGTCTTGTTTTTAGTATCCTATTTGAGGATATTGCAGCATGTGCAAGAATCCCTTTAGCAGCCTTTATATAGATGCTCATAGACATCTATAATGAAAAATCTGGGTCATCAGCTCTGGTAGCTTTCTCATAACCAGTTTAAGAGCACATTGCTCAGAATTTTGATTCTCCACACCCTTCTAGAAGAGTTGGCATAATATCAACTTGGAAGGCAAGAAACAATGCATTTGCACATGATTGATCTTGGCAAGGATCTTGACTATTCATGGAGGTCAATGGTTGAATGTAGTGTGAACCTACAAGAGGATCCCTGATTTTTATTGTTAAGACCGATCTTGCTTTTCTCATGCAATCCAAAGGGCTACCTGAGACACATTTTTATTGAGTATCAAAGTCCAGTCTCATAAGAAGACATAGGATGACAGCCTTCCGAGAACCAGAAGCAATTCCATAGTTCAAAAACACCTGAACACTCCTAATGCACTAATTGCTGGAAACTGATCACTAAAGAGATCCTAATATGCAGTAAGACCAGAAATTTTAATCCTTAATCCAAACTCAGGATTATTTGACACCATATGCATCATTTCAGTAACTCAAAAGTACCTCCCAGTGCATATTATACTATTAAGTCAAATTTTTAGACTACATCGTGAATTCACTACAAAGTTGAAAACTTTATGCCATCCAAAAATCAAGTTAATTCAACAAGAAAACAATATGCCAAATTGTTATGATGAAAAATGGGGACCATGGAATGAGTATTCACTAGGATGATCAAACAAGCTAGGAAACATCACATCCCAAATTCGATATTTCATTCATTACATTAGGAAGGGGAAAGTACCCACTAGGCTTAAGGGAACTCAAGCGCTGAAACAGGTGTAAGTTTTTTCTCTTCATTAAGAGTAGATTGATTGATGCAATTTGGAATCAAGAACTGAGGTAAATGGGATGAAATGGGATGCAATGGAGATAATCTGTGTATAGATATGCAAATTCCGGAACTAGACCTGAGAAACACACGAAGCCACTGAACGACACACAAAGTTTTAGCGAATCTATCTGTTAGGGGCGACTTGGAGTGTAGGGGCCGATTGGACTCCCCCCTTGTTGTTGTAGTCGCCCTTGCTTTGCCAAGAAATGATGAGAAAGCTAGGGATTTGAGGCATGGTTTTGAATCTCTTACCTTAGTTGATTTTCACTTGTCTTGTTCAATCATGAGTTTAAACTCCATCCCCGTGTCAAAAAATGTGGCCAAACATGCTTTGTGGAAATTTCATGGTCATTGGAATTTAGTTCCAAGACTAGGTCAGATTCCAACCTGGTGTTGGAATTCCTCTTTAATGCATTTCCAACGTTTCATTAATCTTGCACTTTCCTTGCAAACTCAATTTCCTCCTTTGTTGCTTGCTCACACTTGTTGATTTTCATTTGCATATTAGGTTTCCAATCTTTCAATTGCTCATCCCTTGTTCAATCTCCTTGAGATTTCCATCTTTCATCTCAGATTTTCCAACTTTCTCCCAAAATCAGATTTTAAGCTTCAAACCACGCCTACTTCTTGAATTGAATTTGGCTAAGTTTTGGGTGAATGTTTGAAGTCCATTAATGTAAGATCATGACAACTCTCTTACCTAGGTTGGGAATTTCGTGCTTGTTGGAATTTTTCTTGCAGATGAAGAAACCTACTATACCTTTTCCAAATGCCAAACTTCAAACCCCTATGGACCTCTAGGATGCTCAACACTTCCACCTTATCGAATACCTGAGACTTGCAAAACGCTGCCAAATCTAAACCAAGGTAGCTAAACTACTTACTTGCTAAACAAAAAGTGGTCGTCCCCATTTGCAATGGGGCATGTGTGTTTTACAACACATCAGGCAGGATACATCTGAAAGACAAGCACGTTTCCACTATGACTTGCCGCCAAACAAGGACAAACCAAGTGAAATGAACCACATGACAAATAGAACATAGAAGAGATCTACTAACTTTGGGGTTAGTACGATCATGTGATAACTCATGTATATCAAGAATTATAGAAAAATGAATTGATATCATCCCCAAAAGGTAGTAGAACTACAAGTGCAATGGAAGAAGATCACATAAGATACACAAACAAAGTCTTTTTGGGTCAACATTGCGGAGACCAAAAAAAAGATGGTTGCTACCACTTTGCATTGTCCCCAAACATACAACACAAAAGCGCATTGACAACAATAGCACATGCACAACATAACATGTATACGACATATAGAAGAATTGAGATACAAATAGAGAATGTCACAACATATTTGATCCTTTTATCACTTTGCACCAACAGAGCAACAAGGCTCGTATAAAGAAATCTCATAAATTGTATAGCAAGCAACACATCACGGGGGAAGCACAATATGAACAAGCAAACACATAAAATAATCCATTGTACAAGAGGAGCTAGTCAAGCGCATCACCTGCCCCCATCTTGGTTATCATTGCTTAGGGAAGGTGGGAAACACACAAGAGGTGCAACGCTGAGCTTGGCAGAGGTAGCTACCGCAAGTTCCGAACAAGGACCATGCTCTAACGATGAATCACTTTGTTTGTCACAAGAAGCTAGGGATAACATTTGTGAAAATTTTGCAGATAATTCATGATTTAATTCAATAACCTCATACATGTAATCAAAATTGTTAGAATCAACAACATTTGCATCATTAACATTGTTATTATCATCAAGAGTATCCTCATCATCTAAATTAATAACAACGGGATCTTTAATATGGAAAGAACAATCATCATGTTTAGACAATTTAATTTTCTTTAGATTAACTTCCTCCCTTGGGCTATGCATAGGTTGGTAAAGGGAATCAAGGCATTATGAGGTGTCTTAGGGGAGGAAATGGTTTGGGAAGCTATCTCATGGGTCCTAGCACGATGTCTATAGCGGCGGTCACGAGCACAACAATTGTGTTTGATTTTGCTTGATATTTGTGAAGGTTTAGGATCTATCAACATCGATTTCCTTAGGAGGAATGAAATGAATCTCATTAGGTTGAGAGATAGGGGATACAGAGCGCTTGTAATATATAAGAGGTGGAATGGAAGTATAGGTAGGAGGAATAGGAGGTTTGGGAAGGAGTAGTCTAGGTCTAGGACAAGGAGATGGGACATCCTTAGGAATGCTTGGTTCATAAATCTTTTAGGCTTTTAGTTTTTGTAGGACAAGAAGAGATGATCTTGGCGAGGTTGTAATGGTTGAGGCATAGTAGGCCAAAAGAAGTCAAGGTTGAAGTTCCCATGACTCGCTAGAGGCTGATGGAGACTATAGTTGATTGTGATGATATCTCCATTACGGGGAAATTTCAAACACTTATAGGTAAGAGAGACAATAACTTTCATGACAGTAAGCCAATGAAGGCCAAGTCTCGCTTGGAATTGATCAGAAGTTGGGATGACAACAAATGTGACATCTAAGCACTTCTTACCAACTTCTATAGGAAAAGTAATGGAACCATGGGTAGGGTAAGCAAAACCATTAAAAGTCTTAATCATCACATCTAATTTTTCATAGGAGTCTTGATGAAATTGTCTTGTGTAAAGATGTTCCTCAGCTATAACATTCACCATGCAAGGAGGCTCAATAAGCACTCCTCAAGAGAACTTTTCATTAATCTTTGCAGAAATATAAAGAGGACCATCGGGTGCCTTAGTAGTCTCCTTAGGATCAAATGTAATTCAAAACTCAGGTTTATGTTTAGGTTTTGGTTTGAATTGATCAATGAGATTAACAATATTATTGGTCATATTACACGTAATATCAAGATCCATGGTAGTGGGTTCATGATGCACAATAACATTGGTTGAAGAAGGGAATGTGGTAGGCTCAATTGTATTGCTAGAATGGGAAGGAAAAGGATTGGTGTAGATTTGCAAATTTTGGTTAGGGGGCTCAACAAATTTGTTTCCTTTATCATTCACACCCTCAATAATTATGGTATTGTTATCGATAAGGTCTCGGATAATCGCTTCAAATGAAAACAGTTCTCAGTTTCATGGCCAGGCTGACAATGGTATTGACAAAAGGCTTTGGGATCATGGAAAACTGGCAATGGTTTGTAAGGGTCAATTGGTTTGATGGGAGGAAGTTTCAAAACATTAGCATTAATCAACTTCAACATAACATTATGCAAAGATTAAAAAAGAGATGTAAAAGTATGAGATGACTTAAACACGAATGACAAAGGAGCCACACCTGATGTTGTGGCTACCACTTGTGCATCAACATTGTTGGAATAATTATTGATCTTGATGAACTCTTTGTTGGGTTTTTGGAACTTTTGCGATGATTGTTAAGAGGCATCACTCTTATCAACCGGAGCCATTGGAGTGGATGACTCAAACTGGCTCACCTGAAGCTGAGAATTATGAAGCACCACACACAATTGGGTAGAAGAAGTAAACTCAAAAATCAATATCTCATCTCTAATGCCTTTTTGCAAATTAGAAATGAAAATGCATTGAACATATCAGGCACATGATAATAAACTTGAGCATATAAATGTTTAAATCTACCAATAAAATCAGTCACTTTTCCTTAACACCTTGCTTACAATGAATCAAATCAATTAAAGAAATTTGAGGACCAATATTATTTTGAAAATGTTGAATGAAAGTGTTAGCAAGTTTTTGAAATGAATCAATAGAATAATGAGGCAAAGAACAAAACCATTGTAAGGCCTTATCTCTAAATGTTCTAGTAAACAACTTAGCCGTAAGTCTATGATCATTAGGGAAGTCACTACACAAGGTTTGAAATGTTTTCACGTGAGTCGAGGGATCCCCTTTTCCATTATATGTTTTCAAGTGAGGCAATTCCATGTATTGAGGGATAATGGCGTGAATGATATCTTGGGACAAAGGGCTAGCAATGTCACAAGTGGGAATATTGAATTTAGATTGGGTTATGGAAGTAAGTTGTTGCAAGGATGAAACACTTTGGGCAAAGTTATTAATGGTGGTTTCGGTGGATATGTTGGTATTGAACATTTGTGAAAGTGAAGAATGTGGAATGTTATGGGAAATGGATGGAGGTTGTACATTATGCTATGTAGGTATAGATGAAGGTTGGGAAATACACAGAACACTCATAGGAGGAGGAATGATGGGACTAGGAATACTTCCAAGGATAACATGTGTAGGATTGACATTTTGAATAGATTTAGCCATGATAGATGGAGTATATGTAGGCACATTAGGTAAGGATGTTGGAATAGGAATATAATTCTCAACATTAGTATTAGGATGAGAAAAATTAAGATCTTTAGCACAACTTTTTATAGATTTGAAATTGTCATCAATAAGATGAGATATGCCATGCAATAAATCAATACCATGTTCATCATTGTGAATTAACTTCCTTAATCTTTCTTCTAAGCGGATTGCCTCACCATTAGAATGCTCTTGACCTAATCATTGCTTAAGCTTTTCAAAATCATGGGAAAGATTTTGCACTTGGGTAGGAGACACTCTTGAGGATTTGTCCTCATCATGAGAAGAATGGGAAGAGGGATTCTCAACAATAGTAGGAATGTCATTAGTAGGCATAGTGGTATCATTTACATTCCTATGGAATACATTAGAGGACTCAAGATCAGCATTGTGAAAGGAACCCATAAGTCTACAACTTCTCACATGTATGTTATATGTAGGGATCAAGGTAATGTAACTTATGCAAAAAGCAATGAAAGAAAGAGATGTCTAAAGTTCTAAACAATGCAAACTAGTAACCAATTGATAATTTAAACATTTTATGAAGTAAATGTAAATCAGATCTGAAATAGAAAGATAGAGATCATGCAAAACAAGACTTAATGTATCAACGATTACACACACAAGCTAATGAAATGCATGAAGTAAACTCTAATCATTCAAATTGTAATGCAAATCTGATCTAAACACCAAATCAGAATGGAAATGTAAGAGAGTAAGGCTCACCAAAATGTGATGATGAAAAATGGGGACCATAGAATGAGTTTTCACTAGGATGATCAAACAAGCTAGGAAACATCACATCCCAAATTCCATCTTTCATTCATTACATTAGGAAGGCGAAAGTACTCGCTAGGCTTAAGGGAACTCAAGTGGTGAACGGGTGTAGGAGTTTTCTCCCTTCACTAAGAGTAGATTGATTGATGCAATTTGGAATGGAGAAATGAGGTAAATAGTATGAAATGGGATGCAATGGAGATAATCTGTGTATACAAACAATAAACAGACTGATATGCCTTCCTGAATGGGGAAAATGTTGGGAGAAAGAGGTTTGCCTCAGTCAAACCCCTGTACAGGAATTAACCTTGAAATTGCGTAAAAGAAAAAGTACGTTGTTAGTAGCAAAGGCTTAACAAATGTGTTATACCTTCAGTGTCGAATTGCTCATGAAGATGCTTGAAAGTTGTCTTGATGTAATCTTGACCTTGTAGCTAGGATAGGAAGAACATGAATGTCTTCAAACATGCTAGCATCTAGACATTACTCCATATCTTCCATGCTTGATGCTTGAATTGAACTTGTTTGCTCCTTGAATGCTTGATTTTCTTGAATGCTTGCACCTTGAGAGGATCTGATAGATAAGGATGAGATATATGTCAAAATGAGGGAGGCAGCCTTGTATTTATACCTCTCCTAGCCATTTCAAGGCTCAAAAGTTGGAGGCCGACAAGGATTTGAAATTCCGCCCAAAATCAAAATACCGACCTCCAATTCAAGTTTGGGTCCAAGTTAGTGTGTAAGGGGTGCCCCCCGATGTAGGGGGCGACTTGGGTCATTCCATACATCTCAGGTCACCCTTTACGAGGCAAAAAATGCTCAAATTTTAATCGGGGGTTAATTTTGACATGAGGATTCTGAAAATGTGCGAGAAATTGAGGTGTGATCAAGCATAATGGGCATAGATGCTTTGGACACTAAAATAGGGCCTAGCTAAGGACCAAAATTATAAGTGCTTACAATTTAGGACACTACACAAACAAATGTACAAATGTTTTTTCCCCAAATTATCTAAGCACCATGCATTCTTAGAGGGTAAAAGAAAAATTTGACAGCAATCTAGTTGATTTTTAACTTTATGATGAAAGAATTGGAGAGATTCTACAAAATGTTAACTTCTTGTCAAAAAGAAGAAAGCAACTTCGCTACTTCCTCCCATGTTTTTGGAAAAATTCTCTAACTGAATTTGTTGATGAAACTAAAATATTTTTTTTCGACTTAAAAGAAAATGTAACTTGCCAAGTCTTGACCCATGCAGAACACCATAACTAAAACTTCGTTTTTCAAATGAAAAATGCCTTTTCCAGATTGTAGGAGGGGTTTTGAGGGGCAATTTTTATGATATTGTTGATGCTGTTTCACAGATTTCAGTTGGAGTTTGATTAACATGATTTTTTTTTAAACTTAATATGAATCAAGAATCCAAGTTCTAGGATTCTCAATCTTGCATTTCTTTTATTTAAGGTTTCATTTGCAATTATGATTTAAGATACTTTCTTTTAGGTTTGATGCAAGGATTAAAGTTGGGATACTGATGGGATGATAATGATCGAGCAAAGGAAGAAGGACAAAGATCTACAAGTAAAATTTAATTCAATTATCAACAAGAAATTCAAGATCAAGGAAAGATTACAAGTGAGGAAAGCCACATCGACCTTTGGAAATCCATGATCAAAATGAAGGACTCAATGGATGTAAGAAGATCAAAATGTCAAGACAAGAACAATTCAAGGAGAAGAATTTCAAAATGAAGGGGATGGAGAACGTTCACGAAGATGAGGGCATTGATTTTGAAGAGACGTTTGCTCACGTAGCCAGATTGGAAGCTATTAGAATGTTCTTAGCATTCTCCATTTATAGGAACTTCAAAGTTTGACAAATGGACGTAAAATCAGCATTTTGGAATGGAAATTTGGAAGAGGAAATGTACATAGAACAGCCAGAAAGTTTTCAATCACCAGATAAAGAAGGCTATGTTTGCAGATTCAAGTAAGCTTTATATGGATTGAAGCTGGCACCAAGGGCTTGGTAGTCCATGCTAGATCAATATCTTCGATAGAAAGGGTTCAACAAAGGTAGTAACGGTAGCAATTAATATTTTAAATCAACAAGTGAGCATATGTTTGTAGTAATTATTTATGTTGATAATATCGTTTTTGGTGGTAATGATGACAACATATGCAAAGACTTTGCTACTGAAAGGCAAATAGAGTTTGAAATGTCTATGATTGGAGAACTTTCTTTCTTGGATTGCAAGTTTCACAGTTAGATAAAGTATATTTTTATCTCAGACTAAGTATGCAAAAGAAATGCTCAAGAAGTTTCAAATGGAAGATTGTAAGCCCGTGAGCACACCAATGGTAATTGGTTGCAAATTGAGTAAATATGATGAATCAATTGATGCAAACCAGACAATGTATAGGTCTATGATAGGCAGTCTTTTGTATCTTACTGCGTCAAGATTCAAGACCAGATATCATGCAAACAGTCAATATGGCTGCTAGATTTCAATTTGCTCCTAAAGGTTCTCATGTTATTGCTGTAAAAAGAATCTTTAGATATCTGAAGGGCACTGTGAATTATGATTTGTGGTATCCAAGGACTAATTATTTTACTTTGACAGCCTATTAGATGCAAATAGGGCAGGGTGTATAGATGATAGATGCAGCACTAGTGTTGGCACATTCTTTCTAGGGAGAGAAATTGGTTTCTTGATTAAGCAAGAAATAGGTGTCAGATTTCAGAGTTTGTTGATGATTAATGCAGATTTACTGATGTAGTTTATTTGTTGCAGTTTGAGTATTGCTTTTGCAGAATGTTGTTGGTTTTCCTGTTGGAGTTTTTCCATCAATGACAAAGGAGGAGATTGTTAGAAAACTTGTCATTGATGTCAAAATCAAACAAACATTGCCAAACAGATTTATTAATGTTGATGTTGAAGAACAAACACATACAAATATGTTGGGTTGATGAAGATATTTCTTGATTGTTCTGTGATTGATCAAAAACAGTAATAGACAATTAATATTGTCTTTGCATCGATCACACAAGTCATCTTGCCGCTGGTTCAATCTGCATATTAAATAATCAAGTTTGATTTGTGTATTGAATGATCAAATTTGATTTGCATATTAAATGATCTAGATTGATTAATAACTGAAGAATCTATCAGTTTTTACAGTTATATCACTTACTGGATATCTCAGATTTTGTTGATTGCTTCAGATCAATTGGTAACTCTCAGGGTGTTCCACGTACTTCATGTGTTTTGGCTTCTATGTGTGATTGCATTCTTTTCAACTCTAGTTTTATGCTTATCAGTTTATCAAAGATATTTTAATTAATTAAGGATCTGAAATTAAGATCTTCTACCGATTCATGGCCCCCGCCCCCCACTTGTAGAAGAATTGTGTTCTACAAGAAGGTAGGTAAGAACTTGGAGATCTGAAATTAATGAATGGTTCTAGCAACTGTGTAGTGTTAAACTAATCATTAGTATGAAATCATTGGTTAAGACTGGGAGAACCTTTGCTATTATTTAGATTAACCTAGTGGAGCTGAGTGCAACTTTACTAAATATTATGCCAATTGCAGAACACAAATTCATTTTTCCATCTTCAACTGTCGTGTAAACAAATTTTCGGATCTTAAAAATGTGGTGCATCTAGTTCAGACATTTCAGTCAATTTTACTGATTCCTGTAACTTGCAAATATTTTCTCACCGTCTCACTTGGATCAGATTTACAAGTCGTACGGTGGTTTGATTTTTCGCGATATGAGGCTCTCAAACTAATTTCTTTCAGTTGACCATGATAAGTTCCCAAATTGTATATAAATGAAATGTTAAAAAATAATCTTTGTTTGGTTTTGAAATTTAATATTGAATGATAGACAATAATATTTTATGTTATTGGTCATATTATTATTGACCTTTGATAAGCTTAGTCTTTAAACCTAGCCAGAAATTGGAGCAAGAACATCAAGGAACTCTCAATTCCGGCATATTCCTGCTGAATTATCAGAATTACAATATAGGCTGCGAAGCTTGGGCTACAAAGGTGATAAGCCAAGTATCTGGGCAATCCAGGTGATTAGATTTTTAAGATTATTTCTGCAGTTTCTCATATTCAAAACGCTTGGATGTAGATGCAGTTGTGTTCAATCCACTCTAATATACTGGCAATTCTGGGCTCTAATATACTGGCAATTCTGGGGTCTAACTTCTAGACCCCTCCTTAGGTATAAATTGGATCATATGATACAATTATCCCTGAAGAGGGGTCTAGAAGCTTAACTCAAAGAACTGGTAATTAAAGTGGACTGAATGCAGTTGCATCCAGATGGTTGTTTCCAAATCCAGGCGATTACATATGATTTAACTGGTCCAGTTGTTTGGTTGATTCTAATCATTGTGAATAGTAGCTTTTATTAATGTTCATGCTGTTGAGCATGAAGACATTCAAGTCTATAGTGACAAAATACTTAATCAATATGAAGGGATTCTATCCAATGACATCAGATAGACTTGGAGAGATTCTTTACCAAATTAGCTGTCTCGCCATGAAAGATAGTCATTTTGTGGGAGAGTTACCTCTGGTAGCTGTTGAACCGGATTCCGGTTCAGAAGTACGTATTAAATTTTCATTTTTATTACTTATTTTATGCTTGTAACAGGGCGAATGGTAACTGTCTAAGCACAGGATTTATGATTGCAGGAGCATGAAGGAAAATGGATTGAGAAAGTCTTCAAACGCAATGGATTTTCGGTGGAGATAGTTTCATATGAAAAGGTCGCAAGGGATCTTTGTGAGAATCTTTTCATTGATGGTGGTTCGCTTGTCGTGGCAGATGATGGTGGAGAATGTAGGAGTGTTCTTTTTGTTGCTCAACAGCAACGCCTTTCAGATGACCAGGAATGGCCTTTTCTCATTTCTGTTGCTCCTACTTAGGTCTCATATGTTAGTGGATTTCCTTTCTCGGTTAGCAGTAACTGTGCATTTCACTGTAATCTGTGTCTCATCTCAAGTCTCAAATTATTTGAAATCAGTCAGATTAGTTGAATGACGTCTATTGTCGGCACTGTATCTCAAGAGTTATTAATGAAGCTTCTAATATGTGAGAGAAAAGGCTAGATCACTTCCATTGGTCAAATAAACTGTTTCTTGTTCATTAGTAGTCATGACTTAAGGATTAAGGTGTAAGATTTTTCCAGAATTGGTTTCTTGCAATCCTTTCTACTTTCTAATTCACACTTGATTAACTGCTGCAGGTGGATTTTGTAAGAAGAGAAATGGAGCTTGCAGAAGAATCTGGCGATGAAGAAGGTTTTGAAGACATGTAATCAGGTAAAATGGTTATTATAAAGTGGTAATCTGGTTCCCCATATCATGGTTCTTAGGATTCTGTAGCACTGACATTCTGGTTTTGCCAAAGTTTTCTATCAGGGTTGTTCTAAATTATAAGTTCAAATATAAATATCTTTCTTCTAAATATTTGAGATTACCTACCTTGATTCCAGAGGAGAAACACAAGCATTTCTGTTAAATCTGTCTATTTCAATTGTTATGTTTGTGTTGCAGCTGGAATTTGAATCTGAATCTTGCATTAAGAAACAAAGATGGGGAAGTTTTGAATTAGTATATCATGGAACCGATGTGCAAAATCCCTGCTAATGATCAGTGGTTATTTGTTCTCTGTAATATCTCTAGTCCCAGGAATATTGTACAGCAAGCCTTGCTAACCATCATTTTATCCCTAAGCATTTTTATTTAATCAATACATCAACATGGGATGTCCTCTAGGCGATTGGCATCATTTTTCATTTAGATCCATGAACCAAAGTAAACTTCGCCCTGTATATCCTTAGTTTGAGATTTGGTAATCAAGTTACATATATTTCGGCAGAGTGCTTGAAATTCAATGTAACATAAATAGAGTACAACCCAAGGCAAGTGGTTGCTCATCAGAAAGAAAATTCCCAAATCTTAAAAGGTAAGGCTGTGATTTATTTGTTACAAACTTGTGCTGTGTAATTGGTGCTATGACTGCCTGCACCATTCCAAGTTAAAACATTTTAGAGATAAGATAATGAAGAGTTGTGTTTGTACTATGATGTTTCTCGAAAGCTCACTTCATGCTACCTTTTCAATCACTCATACTCTATTTGAAGGACTTTCCAATGTTATTTTACTTAAATATCTAATGTGTTATTATGGTAGATAATCATTTAAAGATACAGACGATTTCAAATGAGTATAAGTTAAGAAAAGGAAAAATAAAACACATGTTGCAATAGCTGTTTCATCCCCATAATTTGTCCTTCAATTTTTCTTGAGTCTTTATTGCTGCTGAAACTTACAACATTTTTGTACATTGTAACCATTGCCAATATAATTACACAGTACCATATTTGTTCACCTCTTGATGCATTTATCAGAGAAAACATAGATTCCAGGAGTAAGTCGACTTCTAGGGGGGAGGATGGAGTACCCTTCCTCTCAAGCACATCTTGGTTTGTCAGTTTCTTGTCACCTTGTCATATTATGATGCTTACTATTTAGATTTAATTGATTATTATTATAACATAATTTCATTAAACTATTAGTATTTTATCACAACAAAATACCGTATTTGAGATAAAAGTAAGTATCGTTAATCTTCTGTAGTAAGATGACATTATATATTGCTTTTAATCACTAAAGTTACCCTTAGGTAATGGATTGGTACTTTCTAGTTTGTTTGGCAGTGTGTATTTATGATCTTTAATATACTCTGAAAATATTGATTATTAATATTAAATCATAGATTCTATATGTTTTGGTCTTGTGTGCATGAAGCTTAATAAGCTAGATTTAATCGTCCTAATATAATGTTAGTAATAATAGTTAAAATACTATTATTAAAATTATATCGATTAATTAACTTACTACATGATTTATTTACGAGTTAAACTATGTATCGGTCAAAGTAACTTCTATTGATGCAATATTGTGGCCATAAAACAATGATGAGTTGTTGTATATATATATACAATTTTATTATTTGTAACCGACCATGCCATTTCTTATGGGAATAGTATTATGTGATTTTAGGCATACATTTATTTATTATAATTCTTGCCAAGTTTTGGCGCATGTCTGAGCATTCACTGTCTGGAAAGAACCGTTTCTTTTTCCTTTGCCAACGGAGTGGTGAGAAATTGACTTGCTATTTTTGGTTCCTTGTAAGTAACGTCTGGTCATCATTTAGGATAGTAACAGTATTCTTTTATGGATGGTATTAGTTAGTGTTTTCTGTGGGGGCCGCTTGGTTTTCATCTTCAGGGATGGATTATGGGGGAAGAACGGGGGGGGGGTATTCCTGTGGATTTTGGAAATTGCACCTTGCTTTTAGTTCTGGGGGGGAGGTCGAATGATTAGAGCGGGATTCATTGTTTTGCTCCTCGCCATCGCTATGGATCAAACTCATTGGCATGTGTAAAGACCAAAAATAACCACAAACACCACATAAGCACAAAAAGCCAAAAATTCTCTTACTGTCGATTCAATAGTCATAGACGGTCAATCGCTATGGACTGGTCAATAGGAAAAAATGAAGATATAGAAATTAAATACACATAATCTCTAAATTACATATAATTATGTCGATCATAAACCCCAAGAAAGTACTTAAAAGAATAATCGACCATACTGTCGATCTTACGACATTATCCAATAGTTAAAAAAATTACAATTATCCAATATTTCAGGATGCCGATTAACTTGTCGTGCACCTTACATCATAAATGGATTATAACACAAATACGTTATGTACAAAACCATAGGGTCATAATAACATGAATGCCATCGGACAACTGTCCATCTGCACGCTTCTGTCTCCTAAGCCATCGAACACCTGTCCATTTGCAAATCTCGAGACGAGAGTGTGGTTTAGGGGCTTAATCCACCCAACCAAAGAGTGGTTAGCTCACCTGGGGCTCATCCTGAAATGAAGAGCGCACTGACCCTGCCCAAGAAGTCTAGCTACTTGGCACCGATGGATCAGAAGGATTTTGGTGTGTTTGTGAGACTAACTAGTTTCCACATATGTCTAAGTAGAACTAATCACAGATAAATAGGAAGATGAAAACATAACCATACACATTTAAGAAAACACGTGTTTCCATAGCTTTGGTCAAAACATAAAGAACCAAACTTCTACTGGCAGGTGATAAACACAATTTTACCCTTTCATGATTTTCCATATGCGACACCCTTTCCATTTTCCTCAATTTCCAAAGAGTTCCTTTATACAATTAAGGTTAAAACCAATTAACCTAAGCAACGAAATTCCATTCTTTTTCTTGTAACTCTATGTTTAGTTTAATGATATAATATACTATCTCTCAGCACCACTCCAGGTTTATTGAAATTTTAACTGATTTAGTTTTCCTAAGTCTCAGCAAGTTCTGGATAAAAGAAATACATGTCTTTGAGCAAATGAACCGTATCCACTGACATAATGGAAATGCTGAAATTTGCAACTAATATGCGCTGCCCCTATTTAAATCTATTGATAAATTGTCTGTTTGTCTATAAATTGTTACTTGTACAATCAAACATCATATACATTCATTTATGCCTTTACAAAAGGGAGTTTAAATGCTGATGTCAGATATGAAGACGTTTCTTTCTTTATTATTCTAAAACTAAACTATGTAACAGACGCAAAATGGAGAACCAGAAAGTCTAAAAAAAACATAGACTATAAGAAATGAATCACCAGCCATTACTAAATGGTTTAAACTAATTTCAGATCCCTTCCTTGACGTTACAGCCACAAGGTGAATTAAACTATCCCATACGCGGAATCAAACAAAGAAATTTCGGTGTATATAAAAACAAAAACAAGAAGTTGAAAAGCTAAGGAAAAAGAACGATTCTTTTTGCTAGCTAGCCACAGAACTTCCAGGATAATCAAAATAAAAGGATTTCAAGACTCCAGCTCTACCCCACAATACAATTCCTCACTTAAAAGACAAAATACACAAGGAATTAAAATAAAATAGAAGAAACGCCCTTCCCTTGCTGGCAATAGCCATTACCAAACTGGTAAATAAGAAAATACGATGAACTTTCTCAGCCAACACAAATATACATCCTCGGTAAAAAGAAGTAATAAAAATGTTTTTGCAACAATATAGAGGATCTACATCAATTATAACCTGGGGAGAATCATTTGAAAACAAAACAGTAAAATAATCCCTGAAAAGAACTTGGCTTCCTCCACGGTCTGAGTTTCCAGCCAAGACCCCCTTCCTCTTTACTAGTTTTCTCCCTCTTTAACTGTGTTTTTTTAAAATTGCGACCCTTTTTCCTTATGCTCTCTCTCCTGCTTTTTCATCGATTAGAACTGCCTCTCTTTATAGAGGACCAAGGAAATTCTGGAAACTCCAATCGTCAGCAAAAGGTGTGAAGGAGGATAAGATCATCTAGCAAGATGGTGGGTGGTTGAAAACTCTAGACTCAGCCATTACTGCAGGCGACTGGGTTGGTGGTAAAAAAATATCTTCCAGCAATGCATTTAAACCATCGCCTTTCTACGCTAGCTAGTACGGGAGAAAAGAGGGATGTGATATCCTTCCCCCCTTAAGAAGTTCATTGTCTACGATGAATCGATCAAAATTTACAATAATATCCAAGAAATCAAGAAATTTACATTGACATGGTTAATAATTCTAGTTCCATTGTTCATGATAATGCATGTACCCGCTTTCAAATTTTTATCATAAAATCAACAAGTTTAAAAATTTACGTATATCGTATTCTAATCAATTTTTTTTTATCTCCACACACCATGCATTTACCATTTGAGATAGAGTTAGAAATAAAAATTCATTAATGTATAGAAAGTATAAAAATCAAATTCTACGTGGTGTGTGAAAACCCATATTTTTTCGATCAACCATTACGAGAAGCTAAACTTCTATTCCTAAAACACACCCTCGCCTTCAATCCTGCCAAACCATCAAACCACTAGATTGATCATCAGTAGGTTAGTCCACAAATCCAAATCATATTTAAGTAATGTTCATTTAATCATCCATAAAACTTCATATAATTTACATTTAATCATAATACCATTTTGCGACATTATTTATTCCAGACAACCTCAAAGCACTGTAAATCACATGATAACATATTTACTTCCACAATATCCATAATATTGTCTAACACGCCTAATATAACCACAAAGCATAACGACCTTGGTCAAAAGTATCCGATCAAGTCAACAAAGTCCATATTGTCGCAAATGGTCCTAGATAAAAAGAGTATGGAATCGGTTATGATGACCCAATGTCTTATGAAAACACATAAATAGTAGTTATGTCTATGCATATAACATGAATAATTGAAAATAAGAACATAAATAAGTCTAATAAAAAAGCTGCGGAAAAGATCTATGCATGTCTTCCGCATCCTCCCAAGTAGCATTGTCAACAGAGAAATTGTTCCATTGAACCTTATACTGCAACACATCTCTGTCACGCACCTTGATGGTACGCTGATCAACAAGGTGGGTAGGCTCCACTAGCACCACCCCCGGATCTTGAACCTGCAATGCATGCCAATCTAAGATATGAGATGCATCTGGATGATAGGGTTTCAACAAGGAAACATGAAACACATTATGGATTCGGGCTAGAGCGGGCGGTAAAGCAAGTTTGTAAGCAACGGGGTTGATAACCTCCAAAACACCAAATGGACCCACATATCTTGGTTCAAGCTTTGATGACTTGCCAAAAGAAATAGAGCTCTTATGTGGTCTCACACGCAAGAACACTTTGTCCCCTTCCTGGAACTCCCTGAAAGTGCAGTTCCTATCCGCATAACTCTTCTGACGATTTGCTGCTTCTTTCAATCAAGCACGAATCAGAGTCATCTGTTCTTCCATCTCTCTCAACAATTCAAGACCAATAATGATCTTGTCTTCTACTCTATTCCAATTGATAGGAGTGCGACACTTCCACCCATAAAGTGCCTCAAATGGTGCCATTCCCAAAGAAGCATGGTAAGAGTTGTTATAGGCAAACTCTACCAATGGAAGATACTCTTCCCACTTGTATTGCTGATCCATGCAATACATCCGAAGTAAATCCTCTACAACTTGATTTACTCTCTCCGTTTGCCCATCCATCTGAGGATTATAGGCTGTGCTGAAATTCAGCCGTGTACCCAAGGAAGCATTCAAGGTTGTCCAAAACCTTGATGTCATCCGTGTATCTCTGTCAGATATAATGGTCTCTGGTACATCGTGCAATCTAAAAATCTCCTGAATAAACTTCTTGGCCAAAGCCAAGGATCCATCTCTCAAACTCCTTGGAATGAAATGAGCTAGCTTGGTTAGTTTATCAACAACTACCAAGATTACATCATGCCTGCGTCGTGTCATGGGTAAACCTTGGATAAAATCCATACTGATGACTTGCCATTTGTATTTCGGAATATCACGAGGATATAAAAGTCCTGCTGGGTGAACATGCTCAGCCTTAACTCGCTGACATTCTAAACACTGGGCTACATAAGCTATCACATCATGCTTAAGCCCTGGCCAAAAGTACAGTGGCTTCAAATCGGCAATCATCTCATTTACCTCTGGATGTCCTGCAAATGGAGTGCAATGCATTTCCTCAAGCACTACCTTCCTCAACCCTTCTCAGCCGGGAATGTAAATCCCGTTCTGGTATCAAATAATACCATCATCATCAAAAGTGTAACCATCGAAACGGTGATCTGATGGATCAATGTGCAAGGCTGATTTGACCATCTCATAATGATCATCTCCTGGAAGATTCTGTAACACGTGCTCTCTAAAGCGTGTTCTAGAAGTAGAGATAGCAGCAATGTGTCTTCTCCTATTAAGAGCATTTGCCACTCTATTCTCCTTGCCCTTAATGTAGTCAATGCCAAAGTCATACTCACTCAGAAACTCCAACCAACGTCTGTCTCACATTGAGATTAGGCTATGTGAAGATATACCTAAGTCCCATGCGATCCGTTTTCAACTCAAACGGCTTACCCAAAAGGTAATGTCTCCACATCACTAAAGCATGCACAATTGCCGCCAATTCTAAGTCATGAGGTGCATAGTTAACCTCATATTGTTTCAACTTTCATGACTCATAAGCCACTACTCTACCATCCTGCATAAGTACAAAGGCCCTCCCTCGAAGCATCTGTGATCACTGTGAATTGCCCATTCGGGTCAGGTATAATCAAAATAGGAGCGGATGTGAGTTTATGTTTCAACAACTGGAAAGCTTGCTCACATACATCAGTCCACTCATATCTTTTCCCTTTCCTCTGAAGGGATGTAATAGGCACTGCAATCTTGGAGAATCCTTCCACAAACTTCCTGTAATAACCTGCGAGTCCCATGAAGCTTCTAACTTCACTCACATTCTGTGGAGTTGGCCACTCAAGAATGACTTTAATCTTTGCAGGTTCTACTGCAATTCCATCTGTAGAGATGATGTGACCCAAGTAATGAATCTCCTTCTGATAGAAAGAACACTTAGATAGCTTCCCATAAAGCTTTTTATCTCTAAGTCGTAAGACTATTCACAAATACTCTTCATGCTCTTCCATGTTGTTTAAGTAGATCAAAATATCATCAATGAATATCTCTACGAACTTATCCAGACAATATCTGAACACACTGTTCATCAAGTTCATAAATGCTGCAGGTGCATTAGTCAATCCAAAAGGTAAGACGACAAATTCATAATGTCCGTACCTTGTCCTGAAAGCGGTTTTGGATATAACTTCTTCTTTGATTCGAAGTTGATGATATCTTGATCGCAAATCAATCTTAGAGAACATAGTTGCTCCCTTCATCTAATCGAATAGTTCATCTATTCGTGGAAGAGGATATCTGTTCTTGATAGTTACCTTATTAAGCATTATGTAATCTATGCATAATCGTAAGGTACCATCTTTCTTCTTGACGAAGATCACCGGAGCTCCCCATGGTGACACACTAGGGCGTATGAACCCTTTATCCAAGAGTTCAATCAATTGCACCTTTAGCTCATACATTTCAGTGGTGGTCATACGATATGGAGCCTTGGATTGAGGCTCGGTTCCAGGCATTACATCAATTGAGAAGTCAAATTCCCTCTTAGGAGGTAACTCAAGTAATTCTTCTAGAAATACATCTTGAAATTCTAGCAAGATCGGGTGATCTTCTAAGTTAGGAGTGTCAAGGTCTTTGACATAAGCCACATACATCATGCACCCCTTCCTCTTTGCCTTTTTCAATTGCATGGAAAAAATCTGTCTAAGCTCAAATGGCCTCTTCTCACCCAAAAGTACTGCAGGTTTACCTGAATCATCAAGGCATTCAACTGACTTGTCCTTACAGTTTACTAACGCCTTATGTTTAGTCAACCAATTGATGCCCAAAATGACATCATGGGAACCCAATGGGGCTACATAAAGATTTACTTGCGTCTAAAAATTTGGAAGTTCTAACTCGCTGCAAGATAAACATTGCTCAACCCTACGCTTTGCCCTATTTCCATATTCTACCATCCATGGTTCAGACAAATATCCAGGTCTAACTGATAAACAACAAACAACTCTAGGATCTATGAAACATTTTGTAGCTCCAGTATCAATCAAAATGGAAACATTTTGGCCAAAAAGCTTACCAGCCAACTGGATCAGAGTAGCCTAAAAGTCAGCTTGTCTACGATCAACGACTGCATGAATCAGATGCTGAGTCTGGGGACCCTTCCCATCTCCGTGAACCGTACCTTGAGGACATGTACTGGCATAATGGTCACCTCCACAAGTAAAGCAACCATCCACTGGTCCTTTCCTACCCTCAAGCCTATTCCTCCCATCGTCATTTCTGTTATTTCCATTTCTGCCATTACCTCGGTTCTGATACTGAGCACCATTATTGTTGTTGGTGTTCCTGCCTGCATTTCCCTGTCCTTTACCCTTCATATTCCAGACCTGCTGACGTCCAGGATCCTTATGTCAGTTATCCTGCAATTTCCTCTTAAATCCCTGAGAGGCATTTGTCCTATGATTACCCCTTACTGTAGACACTAGCTGCAATTTCTGTTCTTGCCTCAATGCCTTCCTGAAGGCAAAGTCCATAGTCTTAGGCTCATGCATGTCAACCTTAGATCCTATCTCTGGAGGTAGTCCAAGAATAAATTTGTGGGTTCTAAACCGCTCATCCTGCTGATACTGAGGTACATACTTAACCAAGTGGCAGAACCTCTCATGATACTGAGTAACAGTCAATACTCCCTGAATCAGGTTTTGGAAGTCAGCTACTTTCTGATCATAGTATAATTGTGGAAACCATCTCTTACGGAATAGTACCAGAAAATGTTCCCAAGACATCTCACCAGGTTGCATCCTCTTCTCTGCCATCTCATTGTTCCACCAAGTACCAGCTTCACCAATCAACTAAAAAGCACCCCACATAGCTCTAG
Organism: Thuja plicata; assembly: GCA_018584345.1. Classification (NCBI taxonomy): domain Eukaryota; kingdom Viridiplantae; phylum Streptophyta; class Pinopsida; order Cupressales; family Cupressaceae; genus Thuja; species Thuja plicata. The sequence continues at coordinate 929,769 of MU227446.1, forward strand.
ATTCGCCAGAAAGATTGCGAACGTGAAAGTATTTTTCCATGGATACAATCCATGCTTCAGCCTCATCACCAATGGTCTTATCATTGAAGGTAGGAGGTACGACCTTAAGGTCTCTGCTCAGTTCCTCTGCTATTCTTTCCCTATTATTGGGTACTGCTGCATCTCTCATATCAGCATTATGTTTCAATTCCTTGTGCTTCCAATATCAGGTCTTCCTCCTGCTTACGCTGAGCTTCCAGCCTCAAATCTTCCTCTTGATTCCGTTGAGCTTCTACCCTCATATCTTCTTCCCTCTTCCTTCTTTCCTCATCATTTTGCCTATGTCTCAAATCTTGCTCCAAATGATCCATACGATCACCTTGTTGCAAGAGAGCTAAGATCTGATCAAGCCTCTGATTAGATTCACCATTCTGATCATTGCTAGAACTAGCCCTTTTACTGTTCCTGGTATCCATGGTGTGCCAGATTAACTCCTGGACCAAGCATAAGTACGCAACATAGCAACAGTAGACCAAGGTCCTAGTGTTTAAACACAACTCTGATACCACATGTAAATACTGAAAATAACCACAAACGCCACATGAGCACAAAAAGCCAAAAATTCTCTTACTATCGATTCAATAGTCATAGACGGTCAATTGCTATGGATTGGTCAACAGGAAAAACTCAAGATATAGAAATTAAATACACAATCTCTAAATTACATATAATTACGCCGATCATAAAACCCAAGAAAGTACATAAAAGAATAATCGACCATACTGTCGATCTTACAACATTATCCAATAGTTAACAAAATTACAATTATCCAATATTTCAGGATAACGACTAACTTGTCGTGTACCTTACATCATAAATGGATTATAACACATACATTATGTACAAAACCATAGTGTCATAATAACATGAATGCCATTAGACAACTATCCATCTGCATGCTCCTGTCTCCTAAGCCATCGGACACTTGTCCATCTGCAAATCTTGAGACAAGAGTGTGGTTCAGGGGCTTAATCTACCCAACCACGGAGTGGTTAGCTCCCCCGGGGCTCATCCTGAAATGAAGAGCGCACCGACCTTGCCCAAGAAGTCTAAGTACTCGGCACTGATGGATCATAAGGAATCTGGTGTGTTTGTGAGAGTCCATAGATGAAAAGCGTGCGATTATATCGTGTGTATTGCGATATATCGCGAGTCATAACCTCCAAAGATATAATCACCGAAAATATTGGAGGCGATATTTTATTCAAAAAATTGCGAAAAAGCGTGATATCTCTGCAAAACTCTCGGGGACTAGTCAACAGATCTGCACCAATTTTTTTTAGGGTTTTCGTGTTTGAAAAACGCGGCGAAAGTGGACTCAAAAACGCGATGGACGACACTCAAACACAGCCGCCATTCACAGTTTCAGCAGGTGTTTGTAACTTTGTTCATTGTTGGACGGATGCCATTCATAGTGGACGAACGCCATTCATAGTGAACAGTTTGTGAACGGACAATGGGACACCATTTGCAGGTTTTTAAATTTTTTTTTTTACTGTTTACCTTTTTTTTTTATAAGTTTGTTAATTATTAATTATGGCATAGCATATGTATAATAAATTTATAAATTATAATAGTACATACAAATTATTATCATGATTCACCATAGCTGCAAAATGGTTATGTAAAATTTAAATACTAATGTGATACTAAATGGTTATGTAAAATTGTAAATACTATTATGTGATATGAGTGATACAATATTACAAACTACAAAGTATTATGGCATAACTGCATATCAGCATAGCTGCATATGTATAAAATAATAAATTTATAATAGTAAAACTAAATACTAAATATTAAATAGTAAAAATTAAAATACTATAATGATACAATATTATAAATTTATAAGCAATAATGTTTTTTGAAGTAGGTCTGTAGGATGTTTTATAATTTATTGTTTATTAAAATAAAGTCTGATCATTAATTTTGATCTCAGCTAATATTTGATCTCAGACTGAGACACTTTCAAATTTCAAAAATTCAAGTATTAGGTGACTGCCAATGCCCTCTTTAAAAGTCTTATAAATTTTGATCTCTGTTACTCCATACTCGATAGAGTTAACTAATTTTTGATCTTAGACTTAGACATCTATTAGGTGACTGCCCTCTTTAAAATGTTGATAAATTTTAATCTCAGTTACTTCATTGACTTAACTAATATTTGATCTCAAACTTAGACAATTATTTGGTGATTGCCCTCTTTAAAAGTCTGATTTTACTGATAAATTTTGATCTCAATTACTTCTTAGTTCAACTTCATAATTGATAATTCCATACTCAATGCTCATAGACTTGGCTAATATTTGGTCTCAAACTTATCTAATATATGATTATTTATCCTTGCATTTGCAGGCTTACAGAACCAATAAGTTAGTAACTGTAGAAAATGGCTGGTGGCAGAAAGAGGGATGCTTTTTGGAAACATGGGACACCAGGAACAAAGAGAGGAGATGTGAAATGTAACCATTGCCCTAAGGAGATGACTCGGGGCATAACTCGACTAAAACATCACATTGGAAAGATTGAAGGCCATGATATTACACCATGTGGTGACTGCCTGAAGAGGCTACGAGGGAGGCTATAGCAAGCCTTGAAGAATATGAGCAAAAGAAGGCAGGGAAAAAGAGGACAACATAGACAATGGCTGCCTCAATGGGAGATTTAAGTTCTATAGAGCCGCAAATAGGTGCAGGGGCTTCTTCCATTGGGCCACAGATACGAGGAACATGAAATGTGGGTGGGAATTTGGCAGACTTTTGGTTTCCACGTAACACTCCTGGTGTTCAACCTGGATTGCATGGCACGACATGGAACAAAGAGATGCAACACAAGACAAAGTCAGCAGTTGCTAGATTTTGGATCTACAACAATATTTCCTTCAATGCTTTATGTAGTTTGTATTGGGATCAATTAGTCACTGCAATGACCATGTCTGGTAAGGGGTTCAAGGCCCCAAGTCGTTATGAGGTGAGTGGGCCATTGTTGCAGGAAGAGGTCCAAAACACTCATAGACTTGGAAGAGCAAAGAAAAATTTGGGAACAGAATGGCTGCACCATTATATCCGATGGGTGGACAGATGGCAGGAATAGAACGCTCATCAACTTTCTAGTTGCTTCAAGGGGACAATTAGTATTTTTAAAATCAATTGATGCCTCTGATCAAGTGAAAAATGTAGAGACTTTGTGCAACATGTTATATGAAGTGGTGATGGATGTGAGAGTGCGCAATGTCATACAGATTGTGACTGATAATGCAACTGCATATGTGGCAGCCGACAAACTTCTCATGGCTAGGCATCCGACATTATTTTGGAGCCCTTGTGCTACCCATTGCCTTGACTTACTCCTTGAGGACATAGGGAAAGTGAGTTGGGTGGAGAAGGTGGTTGAAGATGGAAGGAATATCACGAAGTACATCTACAACCACACATGGGTCTTGAGTCTTATGAGAGAGCACACTGATGGTAAGGATCTCGTGCGTTTGGGGGTCACACACTTTGCTACTAATTTTCTCACCTTGCAGAGCATATTAGCTACATTGCCCAACCTGAAGCGGAGGTTTGTGAGTGAGAAATGGTTAGAGAGTCCTTATGCCAAGAAGCCTGAAGCAGAGAAGGTTGTGAAGGCCACCGTTTTTGATTTTGGATTTCAAGGTAAGTTTTCAAACCTTGATTGATGATTTATTCTTTAATTTTTAGATATTGCGAATTGCTGATTTTGTTGAATTTTTTTTATGTCCAGGTGTCAGAACCGTTGGTGAGGGTTCTAAGAATGGTGGATGGGGATAAAAACCCCATGGGGTATCTATATGAGGCCATGGATAAGGCCAAAGAGGCCATTCAACACTTGTATGGGTCAAATGAGACCAAATATGGACCCATATGGCGCATAATTGATCATAGGTGGAATCGACAAGCCCACCAACATATTCATGTTGCTGCCTACTACTTGAACCCCAAGTTCTATTTCTCCAACACTTTTAGAGCAGATGCAAAGGTTTAGGTTGGCTTGGACACATGTATTCAAAGATTAGTTGATGATGAGCACCTTCGAGACCTGATACTTGATGAGTTGCAAAGCTATAAGAGGGCAGAAAAGCCATTGTTTCCTGTTGGAAATATGGATGGAGTTACTGAGAGGGGAGGGGTGAATCAGTTACCACAAAAATAAATCCACAAGTCCCTTAGATGTCTTCAATATATATTACTGTTACTCGGTAAATTAACCTTTCATTGTTCATTAAACATTCACAGTTATT
>MU227446.1:940470-959867 GCA_018584345.1 Thuja plicata
TAACTTCTCGATATAGTATTCTGGAGTGCTCGGTAGACTCTGTAAATTGCTTCTCTTACCGTCTGAACTCGGTAGACTCTGTCTAATGACTGATATGACATTTGTGTAACATCAAGGACAATACACAATTAAACAATTGTTTCCAACAGTTTCCTTCACCTGATTGCAAACGTAAGAGAAACACCTTGCAACTAAGTAAGAAAATATAGGTGTTTAATTTTATTATATTATAATATGAATATCATTTATTTCACTCAAGTTTTTTGAAATCTTTACTAAGTTATAAATGACATTTTTTTATCTTTGTAGATTTGTGGTGTGAAGATTATGGTACCACAACACCTAATCTTCAAAAGGTTGCCATCCGCATACTATCACAACCTTTTAGTGCTTGTGGTTGTGAGCGCAACTGGAGTGTTTTTGAGTCCATTCATACGGAGAAGCGCAATAGGTTGACTCAAAAGTGCTTGAATGACCTTTTCTATGTGTGCTACAACCTTTGATTGCATGAGAAGGTGCAAGGGCAGGCTTCACATGAAGTACTTGACTTGGAGGACATTGATCCATATGCAACAGATTGGATTGCTACTCCAGATGGTGATGACGTGGATGTGGATCCTTTCATGACTGATGATCAACTAGCTGAGATGGAGATGGAGGCGGATGATTGGGATGTGGAAGTGGCAGCACGTGAGGAGGAGGAACGCGAGCATGGTCATCCATCAGAGACATCTGTTGAGGCACCTATCACTATGGATGAGGCACCTATTCAGACACATGTTGAGGATGTTGCAACTACTTCAGCACCACCCACCTAGCGCCAACATTCTCTTTTGAGCTTTAGTCGTAGATGCAATTTATGATTTTTAGTTTTCATTGATACTATTAACTAAAACTTGAACTTAATATGTATTCAGAGGTTGTAGTTTTGTGAAGTTGGACTTCGATATGTATTGAACTCAATTTTATTCAGATGTTGCACTTGTTTTTTGGTATATGACTCTACGTTGATTTACTAAATTCTAATTGCTATGTATTTAACTGAAAACTTTGATTTATATATGATGAAAATTTTAAATCAGTATATGTTCTACAAATTTGGTGCATGTGTGTTTTTTAAGAATATTTTAAGAAATTCTATATTTCAAATGTTCGATAAAAGTGTTGATTTATTGCCAATTTTTTCGCTGAGACCGAGATTTTAAATTTTTTTGGGTCCACTGAGTTTTTGCCGAGACCAAGATTTTCAACCTTGTGTGAGACTAACTAGTTTCCACATATGTCTAAGTAGAACTAATCACAGATAAACAGGAAGATGAAAACATAACCATACACATTTAAGAAAATATGTGTTTCCATAGCTTTGGCCAAAGCATAAAGAACCAGACTTCTACTGGCTGGTAATAAACACAATTTTACCCTTTCTCGATTTTCCATATCCGACACCCTTTCCATTTTCCTCAATTTCCAAAGAGTTCCTTAATACAATTAAGGTTAAAAACAATTAACCTAAGCAACGAAATTCCATTCTTTTCCTTGAAACTAAAAACTAAATTTTTTTTTTAAAACTTTTCATAACAGTTTTTGAAACTTTAAAGTTTTCTCTATGCTTATCATAGTGATTCAAACATAATAATCTAATACTACACTTATTTTGAAATAAAAATAATAAAAAAGATATAAAACCATGAGTACAGTTTAACGAATTTTCATATTAAAACTTACAATATCAATTTCAATGGACAGGGTAACTCTATGTTTAGTTTAATGATATAATATACTATCTCTTAGCACCACTCCAGGTTTATCGAAATTTTAACTGATTTAGTTTTCCAAAGTCTCAGCAAGTTCTGGATAAAAGAAATACATGTCTTTGAGCAAATGAACTGTATCCACTGACAGAATGGAAATACTGAAATTTGCAACTAATATGTGCTGCCCCTATTTAAATCTATTGATAAATTGTCTGTTTGTCTACAAATTGTTACTTGTACAATCAGACATCAGATACATTCATTTATGCCTTTACAAAATGGAGTCAAAATGCTGATGTCAGATATGAAGATGTTTCTTTCTTTATTATTCTAAAACTAAAACTATGTAACAGATGCAAAATGGAGAACTAGCAATTCTAAAAAAAAACGTAGACTATAAGAAATGAATCACCAGTCATTACTAAATGGTTTAAACTAATTTTAGATCCCTTCCCTGACGTTACAACCACAAGGTGAATTAAACTATCCCATACACGGAATCAAACAAAGAAATTTCGGTGTATATAAAAAAAACAAGAAGTTGAAAAGCTAAGGAAAAAGAACGATTCTTTTTTCTAGCTAGCCACAAAACTTCCATGATAATCAAAATAAAAGGATTTCAGGACTCCAGCTCTACCACACAATACAATTCCTCACTTAAAAGACAAAACACACAAGGAATAAAAATAAAATAGAAGAAACGCCATTCCCTTGCGGGCACAACCATTACCAAACTGGTAAATAAAAAAATATGATGAACTTTCTCAGCCAACACAAATATACATCCTCAGTAAAAAGAAGTAATAAAAACATTTTTGCAACAATACAGAGACTCTACATCAATTATTTCCTGGGGAGAATCATTTGAAAACAAAACAGTAAAATAATCCCTAAAAAGAACCTGGTTTCCTCCATGGTCTGAGTTTCCAACCAAGATCCCCTTCCTCCTTACCAGTTTTCTCCCTCTTTAACTGTGTTTTTTTTTAACTGCCACCCTTTTTCCTTATACGCTCTCTCCTTCTTTTTCATCGATTACAACTGCCTCTCTTTATAGAGGACCAAGGAAATTCTGGAAACTCCAATCGTCAGCAAAAGGTGTGAAGGATGATAAGATCATCTAGCAAGATGGTGGGTGGTTGAAGGCTCTAGACTCAACCATTATTGTAGGCGGCTGGGTTGGTGGTAAAATATCTCCTGGCAATGCATTTAAACCATCGCCTTTCTATGCTAGCTAGTTACGGGAGAAAAGAGGGATGTGACAGCGTGTATACTAACTAGTTTAAGAAGGAATGCCATTTTCATCGTTGTATAGTCGATGAATCTTCATACACCTCTGGCATCATCTCACTGCTGTCATCTCCCTTGTGTTGTGCAACCTGAGACTCCTGAGGTCAATATTGCTTGAAATTATACGAACCGTTTGATAGTAAGGATGCTGGAAGAGTAGAAGCTAATGTTACATTTGCCCATTGCACTTCCATGAAGTTTCTTAAGCCGGTTCACCAAATTGTCACCTTGAAGCATGCAGATATTTATGTTACGAACCAGAAGAGTGGAGGCGGCGGGTATGCTGCCAAAGCTGGTTTGAGAGTTGGGGAGATGCTTTGGGTCATATTTTCAAGGAAATTATGTATTGCATAGAAGGAATTCGACACCAAAGATCTTTCTTGATTATGCGGATAGACAGGTATGTGAACATATATCAAATTCTTCACTATCTTATTCTCTTGTTTTATGTTCGGATTTAGAAACAATATTAAGATTATTCACAGACTAGAAATAAACTTATTATTACTATACTCACTTACCTCTGTACTTGAATCTTCCGTGTACTTATTTACTATGGATTATTAACCCATCTTCTCTTCAAGATTAGGTTGACTTACCTTGGATTGAACAGGGTGATTAGCACATCTGTTATGGTCAACTCTATCTTATTAGGTGTGACGAATACATTCGTTAAGTAAGAACGAAGCAATTTGGGCTACCTCTCTTTGTCTCAAAATTGTCATATATATTAGTTACCTAGAAGGTCTATTTCTGTATCATATACCCTATTTTAATGCTCTCAATTTATGCCATGCAGGGAGGACACATGCAACAAATTTATGTCTGCTTAATTGAAACTTTGCAGCCATTGCATTTCATGAAATGACATACCTATGAAGCACTTTGTCAAACAGTTCTCATGCTTATTTGTGCTTCCTAATTTTGCATGCATACCTACTAGTGCATTGCCAACCATAGTATTTGACTAAATTGCACCATCATTATGCTTTGATGGATGATCATACCTGTTTCAAAGCTTTCTACTTTAGCAGAAGCCGATAGGATGCTGGATAAGTCATTGATTCTGGCCTTACACCCACCAATTGCATTTTCTTCATGGTAGTCCTATATCTCATTTCACCCTTAATGGTGTTTTGGAATAGTATCCACTCTATTGCGCTAGTAATTGCCATGCACCCAATTTCCATAGCAATTAGCCTAGCCATATGCTTGATGGAGCCATTTGTAGTGCACTCTGTTCTATAAGTTCATCTACAACCAATAAATTTCTCTTCAAGAAGTTTGATTATGTAGTCATCCTTCGTCTCACATTTGGCCTATTATTTTTCCATAAGCTTCATAGACATACTCAATGGCTTATGCCATGACAGTCCATCTGTTAAGCTTTTTGGTTTTCTTCTTGTCTTCATATCCCGAATCTTCAACTCAAGAATATGATGAATAAGGAGTGAAACTTGTATGTGATCTACATTTATTAAAAGTAGAGGTGATAGGATTATTTTAGAATTGTAAAATATCCATCTTAACTATCTTTTAGAGAAGTGAGTATGTGTACCATTTTGTCTTTAAATTTAAGTTCAATAATTAAGTATTAGATACTTAGTTTCAATGATGGAATTTGATAATAAGGTATAATAACTATTCTTGTCATATTAAAGATTTTAAGAAAATAAGACAACCAAAAGGCTAGGTTTAAGATTTAGATTAATATCGTGATTGAAATCAAGAATATTATGAATTAATTAAAGATTATTAATTGTTTATATATTTATTGCAATATTTCATTGTGTTTAAGAATTTTGTTCATAAAATATGCTCCTAAAAAAACATTATATCTCCTGTCAAAAAGTTGTTAGGGGAATTAGCTGTTAATTAAAAGGGAGTTAATTATTATTTTAGTTACATTATTACTTAGGATTAGTAGTTTTGCATTAAATATTAGTTTGAATTATAATGTTCATATTATTTGTTCTTAGAATAATATTTCGATGCAAGGAGTTATATATGTTAATTCCTTTTGTGTACCGCTGGAGAGATTTGTGCTAAAATTCACCTTGGGTTGGTAGATATATGTTTGTCTTACTTATAGTATGGGAATTTTATTGTTATTTAATTAGCTTGGGATGGCGTCAATGACTTGTAGTTCTAGGTGTAGATGCTCACGTAAAAGGGTGTTTAATAGTTATGTTAGAGCATTGCCTAAAAAATATATAGAAGTTTAATGCATTGTTAGTTCACGATTTGTGGTTCTTAAGTGTTATATTGGTCCTTGGAGCTTGCAAGTGAGTGTGATTTATGGTGATGATGTATGTGATATATATACATATTATTTGTGTTAATATTATCCAGGTCGTTGTATTTAAAGTATTTCTTTATTCTTCTAGTTGTGTACCCAATGTTATGTTCATCAGATGAAGATCAATGATTGAGAATGGCTAGGTGTATTGGGGGCTTGTAATTTTGGGTTTGTCAAAAGATTACTAGAGGCTAAGGGGAAACTTTCATAGTTTTAATCTTGATCCTTTAGTTCATGGTCACTTTGGCGGATTCATTGAGTACATTGTAATTCTATCTTTGTAGGTGAAACTTTTAGTAAGTATTTTATTGTGTTATTGTGGTGAGATTTCTTGTCGTAGATTGTTTAATTACTCAGATATGCGGGGTGAAGTGAAGGTTGTTGGGTTTCCCTTCTGTGTACCTGAGGCTTGGGGTGTTGCGGTTTCTATTTTGAATACTTTCATGTTTGATCATATGTATGACTTGGGCCTAAGTGTGTAATTGAGGTCGCATGAGAGTCCTGATTATGTATCTTGACACCTCATTGTTGGAATCAATTTAATGTTCGTTTGTCACTGAGTGTGGTTTTCTTGACATTTTATGTTATTTGGTGACCATGTTTTACTGTATGATGTTCTACTGGTGTATTTGGAGCCTAGTGGTGCATTTGATGGATCATGGAGATCTTATGTATCCAATTTTATTGTAACAAATCCAAAAGGGGACTTTTACATAACTATGTTGTATATGGAATTTTGGCTATGTTTTGGAACCTGGAGAGTTCCTCTGTGATTCTCATTATGATGTGTATATGATTCTGATGTCCTCTTTGTTATGTTGGCATTGCGGATCCTATTGATGATTTTGAGTTTATGCTCTAAACTCTACTTATTTGGCTTCCTTGATTATGAGGATTTTATGAGGTTTCACTTGAGATTATTTGCTTTGTTCATCTTTTTTATTTTCAGTTTGGAGCATAAGAGGGTTTTCTAGGAGCATAGCATGGAGGGTGGCTCTCCATGGGGGTCGGGGCCCAAAGTGGTCATTCTAGGGTAACCCTTTGTGACGTTTTAATCAAGTGGTAACTTAATAAATAAACTGGGTTGGGATACACATTAATAAGATAATTGCCTCACCCATAGCCTCGAGTACATGTATAGATGAGGATGGGTTGGAGAATGCTTGGCCGTCCGTGGAACATTGATCTGGCAATTTGACACCTTGTCCACACGAGAGGTAGTTGGTTCCACATGAGCTCCACCTAGGCATCGTGTCCAAAGAGATTGTCAGGGTGATCCAAGAGTGGGAGCTATGTGATGACACCCTTCAGTATGTGTCATAGGTTCGCTCGTGTTTTTTTAGGGCTCGCCTCTAGTATAGGATGTTCCTTTGTGATCATCTTATGCTATCCCTATTGTTTACCTGAGTATATTCCCTATGTTATTCCTTAATTTGGATGTTCTTTGTTGTTGCCTTGTATGTGTTGTTTGTGTGGAGTGGGCCCTTGTGTTATCTCCTAGCTTGGGGGAGTGGACCTCAGGGTTCCACATGGTTGGGTTGCAAATATTTTACCCATCGAGTATTATCCTGAGTTTGGTCAAGAGCTGGAGTGAACTTGCATCTTCTTCTCTGCAATTTCCTGTTCATGTGGCCATATGATTTTTATGATTCATTGTATCTTATTATGTGGCTTCATATTTAAGTAATGATGTAACATTGTTATATTTATGTATTCATGCAGTATTGCAATCTCCTTGAGGATATGTAAATGCGTTTCAATGATTACTCATAATTGAAAATGTAAACATATATCTTTGAGTACTTGTGATGTAAAGAAAGAAGTGAGCAAGATGTATGACTTTGATTTGATCATGTGACTTTATACTATTTGGTTGCAATATTTAAAAGAAATCATTCTTATTGTAAACTTAATTCATAGTTTCATAGTAGCCTTAATGTATTTTGTCACGTATGTTATGCGTTGCTAGTAGCGACGTCGGGGAACCTAAGAGGACCTAACTATGAGGTTAATGTTTAGAATTCATCTTGTATTTAATGAATGTATATTGGTTAAGATTCTTGTATTATTAATGAGTTAATGTTATATGCAATCGTAAATGTAATGTTAGTTGTATTCTTTGCTTTAAAAAAAATTACTTGACTTTATCTAGTTTATTGTGTTGCTCTCTTGGGTTCCCTGGCAGGGGCATTACACAACTTCTCTTCCTAACTTTTTTTTTTCATAAATTAGCAGCAAGTTCTATTGGGCTCTGCATCCATGGTTAAGAATCTATTACAAATAGGTCTAAATGCCCACCGTGGCCCAAAAAGAAGAATATTTAACATGAAATGCTAAAACCACTATCAAATTGGGAAGCAAAACTAAAACATATCAAAACAATCTACTAAAAGCTAATCAGCACCAAACATGTCATTTTCTTATGAAATCTTTGAACTAATTTGAGAGGTAGCTTTGTTTCATGAGAGTGTTTTTCTATAGTAACTAGTTGTCCATTTAATTGCCCTTGGTGATTCTACTTAGGGTTCTATATCCCTATCCACATCACAAAATTAGGAAATCCACATTCAAAGGGGTTTGGTGGCATAGCCTTAGAGGCAAGTATGGGAGAAGTACAAATTTCCTCTATTGAAAGCAAGAGTGTGCAAACTTAACCTCTATCATTGCAGTTATATATAACTTCATTTGAGCCAAAAGCACCAAAGGCCCCTATACACGAACCTTGAGAGATGTATAGTTAACAAAAAAAGTGGGTCACCAACAAATGGTAGGAAGACACACTTGGGGGCTTTCCAAAGGTAGACACCCTTAGGAGGCTTCCCAAAGGAAGTCATTTTGAATGGGATAAGCCAAACCAAGAGGGCTGCCAACAATCTTTTGAATTTGTTTTTTTCTTTTTCTCATTGTGATGTCATGCGAGGGGATTTATTTTTTGTACCTATAATGAAATTTATAGGAGATCAAGCTATTGCTTCTTAAGACAACTTTCCACTTGATGTTTTTTTTTAGAACTTAAAAAATATCAATCTAAAAGTAGTATTGTGCAAAGATGAGGTGAGATCAATTAGTTTTAATGAGAACCAACTTTCTCAAGGAGTTATCACTACCCACCAAATGGGAAGATGCCAAATATGCAAATGGAGGGTTGGCAACCTTATCCAGATTGGTTAAATAGAGAGCTTTTTATAAGATGCTTAAAATTCCAACATGGCTTCACAAATATAAAAAATATTCATCAAAACCTTGGACTATGTAAGTATATATTCCCTATTAGCCATTGTCCTACACATTATTACAAAAAATGTTTAGCAAAGGGATATATAACAGCTACATCAATGAGAAAGGGTTTAGTATTTGGTCAATGTGCCTAGTTTTTAAACTTGCAAGCTTTTAAAACTTTTGGCATTTGACATCTTGTCAAAATCCTAGAACTAATAACCTCCTAACCAAAAACATCCCCAACCATATGTCCATGTTGAGTCTCTTGCGATTTTGAAATTAAACCTTTGTTGTTTAAGCAAGGAACCTTAGGATTAATGACGTAGCTTGCTAGATTCACAAAATGACTAAATTTGAAAATATATAAAAGCACACACAAATCTAGTATATGGGGATGATCTTGATGCCATTTTGTCCAATATAACCAATTTCTGTGCCAACCCACATCTTGGTTTCCAAGATATTAAGATTTCAATTTTTGTTGATCAAATTGTGAGAACCATTAAATTGAAGGTTTTATTTGTCCAAAATGAACATTTTTGGGTTTTGGTTGCGTTGGTGTAGTTTATATGCACATTTAACACGAAATAAAATACCAAAGGTACTCTATCCTCTCTTGATCAAAATCTCCAACATGCTAAACTATGTGATCACAAAGTTGATTCCAAGGTTCCAAATGTAGGCAATTTTGCTATTTGGGATAGACTCAATTGGTTTGATGTATGTTGGTAACCTAAGGGGGACTAACATAATTGTTCTAGGATTTTAATAAATTCAAAGTTTTACCAACTTTCTTCAACACTTTTAATTAGAATGATATTGCTTTGAGTTATCTAGACTTGCTTCTATGAAAATGTTCGAAAATAAAATGCAAAAGAGGAGAGTTTTATGAAGATAACTCTAACCCTATACTAATCCTAAACTCAAGAGACCAATAATGCAAAGGTGAAATCAAACCTATCTTTTCTTTGGCAATTTCAACAACTCCAAAATAAATGGTGCAATCTTCGAAGGTACCTAATAACTTTTCACATTACTCGTGTTCACCAACATTTCAAACAATGAACAAAGTAATAAAAGTTAAGTTTATCATTCATGAGTTCAGGCTAACCATACACTACAATTGAAAATCATCCAATCATAAAAGGTATGAATTTCACCATAAGAAATACTATCAATCCTTTTCATCTACTAAAACTTGCAAAATAAATCCATTCTAGCAAAAAACAAGAAACCATGCTAGTAGAAGAAAACAAGTATTCAGCCAACTTGAATGAATTTTGTTTATTACTTAAGCAATATCTTTGCAACAATTTCTTTGGAATTCTCTCCTGCAAAATAAAAAGAGGAGGGCTTATATAGGAGCCACATTACAAACAATGGTCCAAATTGATTTAAAATCAATGGTTGAGATCACTTTAAAATTAGGGTTTGCTAAGCCTAATGCAAAAAAATAATATTCTCCTTATCATGAGAAACAAGAACCAATGAGTAAATTAGATGACAATCATGTAACAAAGTATCCTCTAGAATTTGGTTTCTCTTATCTCTTTCCTTGATGGCGTATTCAATGAATCTTGTCACCACTAACTCAAGCTCCTCCATTGTGACACTTGGCAAGAGATCATGTTGAAGTTATATCACTTCCAAACTTTTTGTACATGCATCAAAACTATTTTCCCAATCAACTTCTTGTTTCTGGAGATTGCCCGTGAAGACCATGAGGGAAAGAAAATCATCCAATTGATTTCTCTTTACAGACTAGCTCTAAAAAATAAGTAACTTCTAACTTCTCCTTCAACTCTTCTAAATTCAAACCACCTGTGGGAGCAACCTCTTGGCCCAATAGTTCCTCAACTGACATTAGGATATTTAGTTGTATTTCATTGATTGATCCTTCAACCTCCAGACAATCCTTCTTTGCTTGGTTAAATGATGATTTCATCATTACTAAAGAACAATACCAATTATTGAAATCATATGTGTCTCCTTCAATCACCCCTTCCTGGATCAAAGTTGGCATAGGAATTCTTTTTAATGCTTTAAGGCGAGGAATTGTCTTGTCTTGAATTGTATGGAAACCTTTCCACATTTCCTCTAAACTCTATATTCTACTCATAAGCAACATTGTTTCATCATATATTTGGATACATTCTGTTAGAAACTCTTTTGCTTGCTCTGAAATACCTACAATCCATCCCTTTCCTTCCTGATTTGTACTCTTCATTACTTCATAATTATCAAATGATTCTCCACTCATCATGTATCTAGTGTGGGTTTGTCTCCCAAATCTTCGCCTACATTTTTGTTAGAATTCTTGCTTCGAGGCTATACACAACTTTATTTGCCATTTTTTAAAGGTGGATGAGGCTACGACTATAGTGAGTCGATCTATATTTTCTCGCATTCTTGTTGACATTAACATCTCCACATCCCTTCTAGGGGATGTGGTTCTCGTGGTTGGGGATAGGCCATGGACCCAATCGCTGGATTTCGTGGGCCTCCCCTATAGATGTAGGCGGTGCTTCTCTACTGGTCATCTGGCTATAGATTGTTCTCTTTCATGTCGTAAAGGTGTTGCCAATTGGTGGAAGGATGCAAATAATAATCATTTGATTGTCCTAGCCTCCGACTCTTCCTCTGATGACTCTCTTCAGGTTGATGATGTATCCCCCAGGTGATGCCCCTTCTGTTCCAGGCTCATCTACCCTGGTGAAATTTTTTCCACCTCTTGTTGATTTAGTTCTCTCTAGCGACGTGATCCCTTCTCCAATTATTGTTTCTCTTGATTTGTTCAAGCCTATGGTTGTTGAGGTTCAATATTGTCAGCACTCTATTTCTAGTGATGGTGTTGATCCTCCCTCTTTGAAGGTCCCACCACCTCCCCTTTGTGGTGGGGACCCTTTTGAAAGTATCACCTGGACAATGGTTCACAGGCAAAGGAAGAATCACTTTGTAGTCTCAAATTCTCCTCCCAATGTTGTGGGTGAGTTATTTACCCACACTTGATGTGGGTTACTAGTTATGTTGCTAGTTTGCTGCCAATGGTCTTTTCTTGACCTTGTTATAAATTTATGAGGTTTTTATGCCTTCGGGCTGTGGTTTTGTAAGGGACAACACCCTTGTTTTGCTGCTTCTATAATAAAAAAAAATATCAAATGATTATTGAGGAATGAGAATTGGTGGGACAAATGCATCATTCTTCTACCTTATTGGATTCATCAATCTTTGTATGTACTCCTTCAATATCAGGTTTCATAATTCTAACATGTCCTTCTCTTCAGCTTTGTCTAGCATTGCTTCAATTGCCTTTGTGATATCATCAAGCTCCTAAAATCCCTTCTTATTTGTTGATGACCCAAGATCAAGTGTTGTGACTTCATATTCGATTGGAGTAGTTTCCTCTCTAAACTTGTCAACAATTGGAACAACTACTTGGAAGATGTGTGATACTGAACTATCTCTAGTGATTCAGGAGAATTTATAAGCCTCCTTCTGGTCTTTAGCTTTACCAATCCGTACTAGAAATCATCTAAGTTCTCAATTGGATGGACTTCATCTAATGACTTCTTCTCCATGCTGCTCTTTAACCAATCAAGCACTGTGGATAGCTCCATCATATCCTCAAGCTGACCATCATCATCAATTCCCCTTAAGGCTGAAATAATCTCTTTATCTACTCCGTCATCGTGATTAGGGACATTGGATTCCCCCAAATCCTCTCATACAATTGTTGTTCCACTTTGTTGTATGGATGGAGATGCCAAATTTTATTCTTGGGCCTCATGATGTGTTGATTGTGTTGATATATTCTCATCATGGATACTCTGGAGTAGAAGTTATATTTTAGATCTTTGTCCTGAGTCATTCTTCGCATTCGAAGTATCATGCATACAAATTTCCCTAATAGATGATGTGCTCATGGTGGAATGCGTAGTATTGAACTTTTGTTTCTTAAGCCTTGATTCCATGCTAGTAACCTCCTTATCCTTAGTACCTCTTGCTTGTGAACCTCTAACCATGTCCTTCCTCTTACTAGAAACCTGCACTTCCCCGTCACTATTCACTTCTTCATTAATTTTCATCATTTCATCCTCTTTAGAAGAAGATTCTTCATCCTCCATTTTCTCATCTGTTAAAGGAACACTTTGCTTCCTCATCTTGTTAGTTTTTTGATCCACCCATTCCCTTGAATATTCAATAATTTTTCTCATCAATATGTTTAAGTTTGTCACTTCAGGCTATGACCAATTTGGTGCCAAAACATGTTTATCTTTCTCGTTCTGACATTGAGGATGTATGTGGCTTCCATTTTCTTATACTTGATGGGAGATTGAAAAGAGATAGCACTTTCTCATGAAGTCCAGAGACATCCTTGACCACATCTTCCTTCTAAATCTAAATTCATCAATAAGGTTTGCCCAATAGACCTCTAGATCAATTCTATGCCTGTACATTTTTCCTTCACCTACGGAGATCTTATGAAAAAGATCAAAATGTGTTCTAGAATTGTATGTTTCAAGCTGATAGGATTGCAATTCTGTATTGGTTGTTTCTGCTACAAAGGTTATATAGCATATTTCTAACATCTTCCTAGGTGTTATAGGGAAGTTTACACCAGGCCTATGTTTATCCTTCTGGATGGAATCAAACTTGGACAATTGTATTATTATCTCAAGTAATACCAATTTGTCAGTTGGACACCTTAAAAATTTATATGGATGATATGTGCATCCTTGAATCCTTATATATGTGAAGGATGAGAATTATATAAAGCATGACCCATACTTTTCTATCAATGCCATAACTTCCTTTGATAGTCTTTCGTGCAACCCTCCTTGTAGTAAACGAGTGAGATATATTGAGAATGCACCACTTACCCTTCTACAGTGTCCTTTTTCATGCAACTGCAATTGGGGATAACAATCATATACCTTGAGTTGACCTCTCCTATTTCCTACTTCTCCTTTGCATATAAAATCTTTATACTTTATATTCCTAGCCATCATGTATACAATATAGGAACTCATATAAAATGTCTTTGTCCTTTCCAAGTTCCTCAACTGTATATCCAAGTTGTCACTTATCATCTTTTCTCAGTTTATCATTATCAATTTGGCTGAAATCTCCTCTGTGAAGTAGAACATCCATGTTTCAAACAATGCACCTTGAGGTGTCCCATGATCCTATTCAATATAAATATCATATACTATACTCATCCTTAAAATTAGTACATATGAGCCTCTTTGGTAGCTTGGAATGATGTTTCCTTGCTTCAATGACTCATCTATTGTTGATGAGAGTCATGTATTTATCTGGCTTCTTCTCAAACATTGCCTGAGATTTCTCCTTAGTTCGAGTCAACATCCCTTGATGATAAGGAATCCCAAATGTTTCTCTTACCACTTCTTCTATGAGGAATGCACGTATACTCCTTTAGATGTCTTTATTGTCCTTGATTGTGGATAATAGTGTCTCGCACATTCAACTATCAACACGTTGCACTGAATTGCCGGTGGGAAGCTTTCTGCTTGATATATTCCATTCTTCATCATGCTGATTGTCAAAGAAGATGACATTTGATTCTGAATTCCATACATCCTTTTCTTGGCCTTGGCCATATCCTATTGCACAAAGTTGGTATCTCCAACTTTCTTCCATTTTGATGACATTTGCAACTCTAGAAAGAAACCTTCGAGCATGTTCTTCATTTGTGTCTTCCTTGCAGCTATTCTAGATTTCGATCTTGACATCAACCTGCATGAAACTCAAAATTAGTGACCTTGGAGGGTAATTAAAATGCTAAGGGAGAATAATCTATTCCAAAATCGCACGAGTCTTGATTTTACTAATGAATTTGAGACATTTTAAACTTCTAATATTAGAATTTGAAATCAAATAATGCTCAATTTTTTAAAAGCCATAATCACTTGACAAAATTTGGATAATAATGTCCTAGACCTGATTTAAAAAAAAATTCAATGAGGCCTTGTTGAAATTCAAAAATGTGGAATTTACTCCCAAAACTTAGGAATTCAAATGACGAATCAAATCAATTCAACGATTTTGTCCTTAATTCTGGATATCTAAGTCTTGGAAGAAGGTCTGAAAGTTAAATTTTACAATAGATGTAGGCTTCGATCAACGTCTTATCCTTCCTCCTTATGTGATTTGGAATTATGAATTTCCCTCAAACTTTCTAGTCTGTTTTTGCTAATTTGCTCTGTCTTGAAGAGAATCAAATTTGTGAGTTGGATGATTATTGCTTTTCATCTTTATGGATTTGTGAATCCTTTATTAAGGAAGTCGGCTCATGTTTTTGGCTATTTTTTTTTTCTAAAAACATTAAAACTCTCATTCTTTCCCTCTCCCAAGCGATTTGTAAAAAAAAAACAGCTTCTGATTTTCTTCTTTAGGCAATTTTAAAAAAAAAATAAAGCTTTTGATTTTATTCAGTGGTGTAAAAATCACAAGGTATAAGGAATCTCAATCCTCATTGGTGGAAATTCGATTTGCATAGGGAAAAATTTGTCCCTACTTTTATCCCAACATTTATCCCTACTTTTGATGCGACCCTCCATAGGTAAGTTGATTTGTGAGCCTTGAGTGGAAAATCAAACCTCATATGGGTTTTTTTTTGTTCACAACTTTTGAAGTAACACCCCTACATTAATTTGATTTATAGCTTTGAGTGGAAATCTGAACCTCATAGGGACAAAATTGATTATCAACATTAGCTTGCAACCACTTAGTATTCTAGATGATTTCCTTATAATCTTGACAACCTTTTCGCAATTTGACATGATCGACCTCAAAACCCTAAGACCTATTTACATTTGAAAACCAGAGATTTGGAATACCTCAAGGATGGAATTCATGCCTTGATTTGGGACCCTTCCCACATCGTTGAGGAACTTGACCTACGATACTAGCACTCCATACAAATATAAACTTCTAAAAAAAAATAAATTTCTAAAAATAGGAATTTCTCAAATTGACCCATCAGTGCTAAAAATGACACTCTAAAAATAGAAAAAGGTAGCACTCTAAAAATAGAAAAAAGCAAGGAAAAATGACTTTCTAAAAATAGAAAGCTGTCCGAAATCAACCTGGAAAGTTGCATTCTTCGCCATTAACTTGTCTTAACACATATGTAGCATCAGAATATTCTTCCAACCATATTGGCACCGACCTGAAAACCAACACTGGTTGTAGCATTGTGAGGGTGACCTATTCGCCTTTCCTAGTCAAGACATTGAAATATTGACTTCATAACACTCTGAATTTGACGAAAACCCTAAAAACTCAATACTTTGGACAGGCAAGAGACTAAAGACTAAGCCTAAGACACCTACAAACTATCGTAAAAAGCAAAAACTGCGAGGGGGTCCCCATTTGCATTGGGGCAGTGTGTGATAACATCACAACTGTTCATGTGACATTTTTGTCAATTTGGCAAAATTTCATGGCATGATATCAAGCCAGTAAAATGTTGTGACAACTTTCGGTTTCATGTTCATAGAAGCTTGTCTTTTCACATGCTCCAAACAAAAGATGTTAAGAGATGAATGAATTTTCTTTGGATTTTGATGTATAGACAATTTAAAGATACATAAAAATTATCGCTTGATAAAACTCTTGATTCATATTATCAGATCCCAAGGCGTTGTTATCATCAATGTTTTGACAATCCATAAATCACATATTTGAGTTATCATAAGCAAAAGAGAAGTTTAACTTGCTTACTACACAAAGGTTCAACCAAAGGAAAAATCAGAAGCCATCAGCATTTTAACCCAACTTATTAACATCATTCTAATTTCGAATTCAAGAATATTGTGAGGTTTTCAAAACCCGTATGTTGGATCGGTCATTTGGCATAGTTGCCAAAGAAGTCTAAGCTGCTGACAGGGTTAATGACTATCCTCAAAACCCCAACGTAAGTTGCCAACCAACTCGAAACTGTCAACTCATGAGTGAATCAACCATTTTAATGTCTTATAAAAGTGTTTTAAATAGTAGACGAAGTTATGGATAGGCCTTTCAATGGCGATGAAGACATACAAATTGGTTATGAAGAGCTCTCGCCGCACACATAAACACATGATTGATCCACCAATCAGTTGTTTTACCTGAAGTTGCCCATCTTTTATTTCAATGGAAGAAGTTATGAAAGACAATTTTTCACATTGGTAGCAAAGTGATGGAACCTCTAAGCAAATGTTTTGCTAGGTGAAACAACTATCATAATCGGTCTATCGTCAAGTTGAAGAAGCCATTAAAGAAGTTGGTTTTTGTAGCTATAAAAGCATTATAAGATGGATTGCAATAATTGCAAGATGTGCATGGGATGGAGTTGTTTAAAAGCGTCAGAAATTATCAAGCAAATGCATTTGGCAAGTGCAAAGCCGATTCCACAATCTTTATCGACGTCTACCCTATTGTCCTAAATGTGGGAGCTTCAGAACAGGTTGTGGACATCCATCAAAGCAAAATGGATGAAATTTTTTGTCAGAATTATAGTTCCAAGTGCGCTGTTGACATGTATGCAAAATGTGGAAGTGCAGACAAGGCATAAGAATTGTTGGACAGAATGCCTCGAAGAGATTTCATCTCATTGAATGCAACACTTGCAATGTTTACAAAAAATTGGATTTTTTGAAAAGGTTTTAGAAACTTTCAAACAAATGTCCATAGCCAAATTCTTTGTCAATATCCTCCCTGCTTGCGAGGTGGGAGCTTTGGAACAAGTTACGAACATCCATCAAAGCATATTGAGCGGGAGGTTTTTGTCAGATATTATAGTTGGAATCACTCCTATCGATATGCATGTCAAATGTGGAATCATAGATAACGCAACTAGATTGTTTGACTAAACGCCTCAAAGAGATGTCATCTCAAGGAATGCAATGAAATAATTGTACAATGCACAAAAATGTATTTTGCAAGGAAGCTCTCAAGATCTATGAATTAACGAAGCACCCTTGAAATGACAATATTGAGGACATCGTAAATCTTATTATTGAGATGTCATTTAGACTATGATGACTATGTGAACATTGTTGTTATTTTGCTCGATGGCTCGCTCTGTGCCAACGATAGGAAGAATGGGGTCACTGTGCTCTAGGACCTTTCCAAAGGCAAGAGGCTTAATTCACTTGATGTAGGGGGTATCATTTATGCCTTCTATTGCAACCACAGTAGGTATTGGCTTAGCATTGTTGTGCAACAATACATTATTGTTTCATGCTGACAAAGAAAGCTTAGATTCCTTATTGCACAAGTTTGAGATAGAGTGTAGATGGAAGTACATTATTCACTATAGAAAAAAAAGGGTCTAGGATTAGACTATAATGTCCTCATTTTTGCACTTTCTTAAATATCAGGGTTTTTTAGAGGTTAGCCTATTATGAGTGGTCCCCGTAGACTGATGTGGTGATTAGGGGGGCCCTTAAAGGATGATTCAAGGTTATTCAGTTGACCCTTTGGGTGTCTATTTCAGTACTCTTCATCTCAGTACATCAGTTTATTTACGGCCTGCCTTCCAGAGGTCTTTCAAGAGCCATTTATACACACCATTTTTAGTAAATCACTTGGACATTTGGGTCCATATTTACTATTAATGGTAATTCATTTGGATGGTTAGAGAGCATCTCAGTTATATCTAAAAAGTTGACAAAATTGCTTGTTGGTTTGATATTTGGCATTTAGTGAATTTTAATGATTTAATTAAAGTCTAATCTAGTATTGAATTAATATAATTAATTAAATTAAATATCTTTATGATTAAAGGGGATATAAAGGGGTCAAGTGTAAATTTAATATACTAATGTCATAAAGTATTTAATTATTATGCCAAATGGGGTGCCAACATATGGAGGTACAATCTAGTCCATTTTTGGGAGATTTCTTTCCTTGAGGCCATCAGAAACGCTATTGGCCATTTCTTGAAGGTGGACGGGGCTACGACTTCGTTGGGTGACTCTAATTTTGCTCGCATTTTGGTTGACATGGATATCTCCACACCACTTCCAAGGGATGTGATGCTCACGGTTGGGGATAGGTCTTGGACTCAATTGCTGGATTATGAGGGCCTCCCCTTTCGATGTCGATGATGCTTCTCTATTGGCCATATGACTACATACTATTTTCTTTTGCATTGTAAAGGTGTTGCTACTTGGTGGAAGGATGCAAATGATGATTATTTGGATGTTCAAGATTTCAATTCTCCCTTTGATTCTACCTTTGAGGACTCCTCACAGACTGATGATGAACCCCTAGGGTGATGACTTGCTGAACTAGCCTCCTCTGATTCGATGGACTTGACTGCATCTCTCGCTGCTAGTGCAGTCCCATTTGGTCACACAAATCCTTCTCCGACTACTGCTCTTGATCTACTCCAACATTTGGTGGCTGATGCAAAGTGTTGTCACTAACCTGTTCTTGGTGCTGACTATCCAACAATGGGGGTTCCACTACCATGTGGTGGGGGCCCTAGTGATAGTATCACTTGGACGGTTGTCTGTCGACTAAGGAAGAATCACTCTATCTCTCATTCTCCTCCCACCACAGTGAGTGAGTTAGCTTCCCACTCTCGATGTGGGCTATTAGATGTGCTATCAGTGTGCTATTAATGGTCAGTTCTTGACCTTGTTATAAATCCTTCACTTGTAATAGCCAACACTTTGTTAATGTACTGTTGTTCTCTTGATGCCTTTTGACTATGGTTCTGTAAGGGTCAACCCCCTTGCTAGATTGATGAACTTAATAAAAAACATATGGAGGTATAAGGATATTAAATTTTATATTAATGAATAAATTATATGACATGCCACTTT
>MU227446.1:973388-986011 GCA_018584345.1 Thuja plicata
TATATATACATGTATATATATACACATATATACATGCATATACACATATATACATGCATATATACATATATACATGTATATATACATATATATATATACATATATGCATATATATGTATGCATATATATACATGTATATATACACATATATACATGCATATATATACATGTATATATACACATATATACATATATACATGTATATATACATGCATATATACATATATACATGTATATATACATATATATACACATATATACATATATACATGCATATATACACATATACATGCATATATACATATATATACACATATACATGTATATATACACATATATGCATATATACATATATATATATATACATATACATATATATATATACACATATACATGTATATATACACATATACATGTATATATACACATATACATGTATATATACACATATACATGTATATATACACATATACATGTATATATACACATATACATGCATATATACACATATACATGTATATATACATATATATACACATATACATGTATATATACACATATACACATATACATGCATATATATACAAATTTACAAACAATATATATTAAAAAATATTAAAATGCATATATACAAACAATATATATTATAAAACAATAAAATATGCAAATTAGAAATGTGAAAAACCTGAAGCAAATTGACGTTTGATAAAATAGAAGCCATTGTTCTGTCACTTTCAACCCAGCCGAAACAATCACAATGACTGTTTTGGCGGGTTTTATTCCGCCAAATTAAACCTAGTTACTTTCGATTGAAAGTAACTTTCGATCGAAAGTACCCATTTTGGGTACTTTCGATCGAAAGTTACTCACTTCCGATCAAAAGTTTTTAATTGTTTCGATCGAAAGTATCAAACGTGTTTTAGTGGGTCACACTTTTCGGGGCGAATTCCTTCCTCGTGAAAAGCGTAACCCACTATTGTGGTATCACCCAACCCTAACTTTCATTTTATAGAAGAGAGTGTGTGATAGATTTAAGAAGATTAAAAATTTAATTGAAATGAATTGAAGTCAAGTATTAACCTCAAAATGCTACAGATCTGAAGAATTCTATTTTTGGGTGTCTGCACTGAGTTTTTGGAAATTCTGCAACCAGATCTAGAATAGAAACGTAGAGACGAAGAAAACCCAGAAATCTTTTCCGAATCTGGCTCAGGTCCGATTTTGATTTGACCCAAAAATGAATGTCACCTTTGACCCAGAATCTTTGATTCTAACCTAGAATAGGATGTCGATTCTGACCCAGAAATGAATGTCACCTTTGACCCAAAATTTCTGATTCTGACCTAGAATAGAATGTCAATTCTGACCCAAAATATCTGACATAAAATTTGTTTCCGGGTCCTGACGGTTTGCCGAAAAGGGTATCCAAATCTGCACTCCAATTCACTGTTCCGAACCTGTCCCTGCAAGAAAAATGGTTTGTTTGCTGGGGGGAATGGGTTTGCCTTGGTCGAAATCTAGTTTTAGAATTAACATTAAAGTATAATTGAAATTGCATAAGTAAACAAAGTAAATGAATAAATTCACCTTGCTTGTATAGAAACCCTTGTGGCGGATTTGAATCCGTGGATCCATAAGTATGTATGCACCAAATGGATGTAGAATGTAGAATGTTGAATGTAGGATGTCTCAAATCAATTTCTTGTTGATCTTCAACACCAATCTTGAATGGATCTTGGAATAAGAAGAGGCTTGGAGGAATGTGGATGGAGAAATCTTCAACAAGAGGGCTCCATAGAGCTTGAATCCTTCAATGGCTACCAATGGATCTCCTTGATGAATTGAGTGCTTGAATGCTTGGATGCTTGAGAGTAGATGAATGCTTCAATAGATAGTTAACTTGCTTCAAATCTTGCTTCTTAGCTCATCCTTCACACTTAGATTTTACTTTGATAAAATGAGAGGAGATACCAATCTAGGGCACAATATTCTAGAGAGGCCTACACAGGAGAACTAAATTCCCATTAGACCTATATCCCTACAAGTGGATCTATATTAAATATAATTTCAAGAGTCGTTGCTCTGAAGACTGAAACACCCGACCCGAAAGTGAGAATTTCCAAAGCCTGACATCTGGAAACCCTGGAAACATGAAATCTGGACCCTGGGTCAGAAGTGAGGTCGATTCTGAGCTAGGTCAGGGTCGAGGTTGACCTTGACCCAGAAAGTTCAATATTGACCCTGAGGTCAAAAATCTTAGGTTTGCAATTTAGGATGCTAGAAACATGCCAGAGAAAAGTGGGAAATGGGGCAGAACAGGGGGGAAAGTCATATCCAAGTCAGAGACCCATTCAATGCACTCAACATGACCCCAAACCACTTACTCGGAGGGCTAAACCAGTCTACAATGGAAGTGCTTCCATTTTTTTACTATACATTTAGCCCCCAATTTAGCAAGAGTATGGACTCGATGCAAACTCTTGGTAAAGAAGATCATGAAGAAAAGATAATCTTATTGAAATCAAAAGGGACAAAGGACTCCTCAAGCCCCCAGGGACTTAAGTCTTTATCAACCCTAAGATCGCGATAAGAGAGATATCACCAGTTAAAGAGAAAAAGAGAGAGGGTGTGATTACCTTTCCCAATGAGAACTTATGTCCCATTGTGAGCCACATAAGGAAACAGTGCAACTGGAAATATAGAGTTGAACCACCTAGTGAATGTGGCTACTCACTAGTCAACCCATCAGGGAGATCTGGTCTTAAGGACACCTTTCGACCTTAAGGGATCAAAACATTGTAAATTGAAATTGGAGGGATCAAGAGATCCTATAAGGTAAAAATACATGCTTTAAGGATTAGTCTTTAATCCATAAAGGGAAAAAGTTTTAAGTTTGAAAATATTTTGAAAGTGCATGTGTGCAAAAAGTGAGTAGAGCGTATGCCCCCATGTTAAATTCATTGCTAACACTTTAACAGGAGTAATGGATTTAATGGAAACATAAAAAACTCTACTGATTATGTTTCCACTACGAGATGCCCCCAAACAAAGAAAAATCAAGGGAAATACCACATAAAGATACAAAGAACACATAAGGGATCTACCTATCGTGGGGTCAGTATGATCATAAGATAATATATATATGTGTGTTTGTGTGTGTGTGTGTGTGATATTTAAGCAAATGAGTTGACATCATTCCCTAAAGAAAGTAGAACTACAATCATAATGGAGGGAAGAAAACGCAAGAGTTACAAAGAAGAGTCCTTTCGGACCACAACATGGAGACCAAAAAGAATCAGTGCTACCATGTCATAGATCCAAGAGGACTAGACAAGGAAAACATTTACGAACAATAGCACTAGTACAACATAACATGAAAACAAAATATAGAAGAATAGAGATACATATAGAGGAATTGTACAACAGGCTTGATTCCTTTGTCACCTTGCACCAATAAAGTAACAAGGGTCATATAAAAGAATCTAACAAACATTTAGCAAACATATTACGGGAGAAGCAAAATACAACAGGCAAACACAAAAAGGGCTACCATAAAGGACAAGCCAATCAAGCGCATCGCCTACTCTCGCTATCTTAGTTTATATCATTTAGGGAAGGTGGGTAACTTGCAAGAGGGACTATATCCAACACAGTAGGAATAATAGCCAGTTCCAAACAAGGATCCTCTTGAGAATCATGATATTTGATACTAGGTGTAATTATCAATTGAGTTGAAAGCATATGAGGTAAATCAGTATCAATATCGATGGTCTCATATTCATCACTAGGATCGATAGGATCACCAAGAGTATCTTCCTCATCAAGATTAATTAAAATAGGATCTAAGATGTGAATAGAATCATCATAATCAATCATCTTAACATCATTATGAACATTAACTTCCTCCAACACATCAGGCATAGGCTGGTCAAAAGAAGGTAAAGAATTTCTAAGAACAGAGGCACGAGCCTTAACATTAGCCCTACACTTCTTTTGACATTCATTAGCAGATTTGTTACATTTCTCTCTGTTTGACACATGTTGTGAACTAGGAGGAATAACAACTGGTTCTTTCATAGGCTCAAGAGGAGGATTATTAGTAGGCTGAGAAGAGACACTGGGAGGTTGAGTAATAGAGCTAGCAGTAATGGATAAAGGAGGTATAGAAGGAGTGGGAAAAAGACCGCGGTTAAGATCTATCCAAGGCATGCTTAACTCAACAATCTTGCAATGTTTATAGGCTTGATATGAACGAAAAAGGTTATTAGGGCGAGAAGGACATGAATTAGGTAATGAAGGCCAAAATAAATCAAGAGTAGAAAAATCTCTAGGCCTAGAAGGTTGATAAAAACTATGATTAATCATTTTCACTTCTCCATTATGAATGATCTTAATACACTTATGAATAGGAGAAGCAATGACATGCATGGAAATTAACCAAGAAAAACCAAATTTGATTTGAAACTAATCAGAAGTAGGGACGACAATGAAGGTAGTATCTACAAATTTACCACAAAGTTCAACAAGTAAGTTAATAGAACCAAGTGAAGGATAGAGAAAACCATTAAAAGTTTGGATCCACGCATCATATGTATCATAACAATCACGTTGTAGATTTTTCATAAAAAGGTTTTCCTCAGTAATGACATTTATTAAAGACATGGGATCAACAAGACAACCATGCATAAGTATCTTAGCAATCATAACATAAATATAAAGGGGACCATTAGGAGCCTTAATAGTCTCAGAACAATCAAAGGTGATTGAGAGTTCCCTAGGTCATTTATCCTTAGTTTGTTTCTGAGGTTTAGGTGGAAATTGAAGTTTAAGTGGAGGCGAAGGATCTTGAACAGTAGGTTGAGATGAAACAACGCTCTCCACATGATTAACAATGTGATTGAGATCATCCATCTTTAAATCGTAAACAATATCCACAAAAGATGGTTGAACAATGGTATTAGTATCATGTGTAGGTAAATGGTTTGTATAAATTTGAAGGTTTTGATTCGGAGGAGAGACATATTTGTTCCCACTACCATCAAAATTATCAATAAATAAAGCATTAGAATCAATTAAATCTTGAACCTTATGCTTTAGAGAATAACATTTTTCACTATCATGGCCATTTTGTCGATGGTATTGACAAAAATCTTTAGGATCAAAGGATTTTGATGCCATCGTAGTAATGAGAAGAGGTCAAATATGAGGAAAGGTAATCACATTAGCACTTAACAACCTACTCATAATAGAATTTAAATATCTAGAGAGAGGAGTAAATGTATGATTCATATAGAAATTAGTGGATGGAGAAGTGGCATTGTTGGATGCAACAACTTGATCAGCGACTACATTCACCTATTTATTTATCTTGCCATAGTTGTTAGGTTTCTGAAACTTATTAGGATTAGGAGCGACATCACTCTTATCAACTGGAACATGAGCCATTGGAGTGTTTCTCTCAAATTGACTCACTTGTAATTGATAATGATGAAGTGCTGCACAAAGTGTTGAAAAGAGGTAAATTCAGTAAGAAGAATCTTATCTCTAATATCCTTTTATAAATTTGAAATAAACATATGCTGAATATCAATATCAGGAACATGATAAGAAATCTGAGCATACAAATGCTTAAATCTACCAATAAAATCAGTCAATTTTTCCGTAGTGTTTTGTTTACAATGCATTAAATCAGTTAAGGAAACTTGCAGACCAATGTTATTTTAAAATTGTTGGATAAAGGTATTAGCAAGTTTAGGAAAAGAATCACTAGAATAAGGAGGTAAAGAACAATACCAATGCAAGGCCTTATCACAAAAATTTCTAGCAAACAACTTAGCTAAAATCCTATTGTTATGATCATAATCACTACAAAGGATTTGAAATGTTTTAAAATGAGTAACACAATCTCCCTTACCATTGTAATTCTCAAGATGAGGCATATCGGCTTGCTGAGGGATAGTAGCACGAATAATGTCTAAGGATAAAGGAATACCCATGTCACATGTAGGAATGCTAAACTTGGATTGGGTTAAGGATGCAAGTTGTTGTTGTAAAGATGACACATTTTGAGCCAAACTAATGATTGTGGAATCATTAGAAGAAATAGGTGGCATAGAAACATTAGGAATACTAGGAAAAGTATAGGAAGCGACAGAAATGGAAGACACAACCAGAGGAACACTTGGAACCATAGTTGGAAGAGGATTGGAATAGGTAAAAGGAACACTATGGTAAGAAGGTTGTGAGGTAGGTAGAGACACTGGTGGAACACTCATAGGAATAGATGGAATTGGAAGAGATGTAGTCATTAAAGGAGGAGTGTAAGTAGGATTCTAGGTAAAGGAATAGAATAAGGTTCCCCACTAGTGACAGGAGGAGTGAATCCTAGATCTTGAGCCTCTTGAGATAAAGGTTAAACATTCAAATGCACAAGATGAGTGATACCATGCAAGAGATTAACACCTTGATCACTATCACAAAGGAATTTATTAAGAGCCTCTATAGCTTGGATATAATCTTGATTATGGTTTTCTTGAATAAGCCAATTTCCCATTTTATCAAGTTCTGTTGAAATTTTTTGGACTTGTTCAGGAGGAAATCTTAAAGCATCATCCTCATCATGAGATGAGTGAGAAGAGTTATGCTCCATAGAAGGATTGGAATCATGAGTGTTCAAATTTTCATCCGAGATCCTAAGGAAAGGAGAGTAAGACTCAGGATCAAAGGAACCCATAAGTCTATGACTTCTTCTAATTAGGATACTATAAGTAGGACTAGAAGTAGTAAAGCTCATGCACCAATGTAATGCAAATGAACTAATTTAGGAAATAAAAGATTTTTATTTTTATTTTTGAAATGTAAATGCAAGAACATAAAAGAAAGTTAATCTAATATGGATGTAAGATAAAAATGTAAATATAACACCAAAAAGAAAGAGTTGTCTATCGCGGGTTCACCAAAATGTAAGATTCATAAATGGGAAGAATGTTATTATACCAAAATGTAAAGGATAAATAATGATGTGTAATGTATATATATTGAATGCGACGTAGGAATAGTGGAGAAGGTAAGATTTTCCTCTTAATCCCAAATTTCATAAAGGGAAGATCCAAATTGATTAACCCCAAAGAAAGGATCAATGCATAAATGAATCAACCTATTAAGGATAGGGATAAAGAGAAAAACCCTAACTTCTATTTTATAGAAGAGTGTGTGTGATAGATTTAGAAATATTAAAAAATTAATTGAAATGAATTGAAGACAAGTACTAACCTCAAAATGCTATAGATTTGAAGAATGCTATTTTTGAGTGTCTGCACTAAGTTTTTAGAAATCCGGCAACCAGATTTGGAATAGAAACGCAAAAACAAAGAAAACCCATAAATCTTTTCGAATATGGCTCAGGTCTGATTTTGACCCAAAAATGAATGTCACGTTTGACCCAAAATTTTTGATTTTGACCTAGAATCTCCAATTCTGACCCAGAACAGATTGTCAATTCTAACCCAAAAATAAATGTCACCTTTGACCCAAAATTTCCTATTCTGACCCAGAACAGAATGTTGATTCTGACCCAAAATGTCCGACATAAAATTTGTTTCGGGATCCCGACAGTTTGCCGAAAAGGGTATCCAAATTTGCACTCCAATTCACTGTTCTGAACCTGTCCCTGCAATAAAAATGGTTTATTTTTTGGGGGGAAGGGGTTTGCCTTGGTCAAACCCCAGTTTTGGAATTAACCTTAAAGTATAATTGAAATTGCATAAGTAAACAAAGTAAATGAACAACTTCACCTTGCTTGTCTAGAAACCCTTGTGGCGGATTTGAATCCGTGGATCCACAAGTATGTATGCACCAAATGGATGTAGAATGTAGAATTTTGGATGTAGGATGTCTTAAATCAATTTCTTGTAGATCTTCAACACCAATCTTGAGTGGATCTTGGAATAGGAAGAGGCTTGGAGGAATGTGGATGGAGAAATCTTCAACAAGAGGGCTCCATAGAGCTTGAATCCTTCAATGGATACCGATGGATCTCCTTGATGAATTGAGTGCTTGAAAGTGCTTGAATGCTTGGATGCTTGAGATTAGATGAATGCTTCAATAGATATTTATCTTTCTTCAAATCTTTCTTCTTAGCTCGTCCTTCACACTTAGATTTCACTTTGAGAAAATGAGAGGAGAAGGCTTCCTTATATACCAATCTAGGGCATAATCTTATAGAGAGGCCTACATAGGAGAATTAAATTCCCATTAGAGATATATCCCTATAAGTGGACCTATATTAAATATAATTTTAAGAGTCATTGCTCTGAAGACCGAAACAACCGACTCGGAAGCGGGAATTAAATCTTTTCGAAGCCCGACATATGGAAACCCCAAAAACATGAAATCTGGACCCTGGGTCAGAATCAAGGTCAATTCTGACCTAGGTTAGGGTCAATTTCTACCTTGACCTAGGTCAAGGTTGAGGTTGACCTTGACCCAGAAAGGTCAATTTTGACCCTTAGGTCAAAAATCTTAGGTTTGTAGTTTAGGATGCCAGAAACAGGCCAGAGAAAAGTGGGAAATGGGGAAAAATAGGGGGGAAAGCCAGATCCAAGTCAGAGACCCATTCAAGGTGGTTGACATGACCCAAAAACACTTACTCAGAGGGCTAAACCAGTCTATAATGGAAGTCCTTTTATTTTCTGACTATACAGTTGGAAATATATTATATGCACATTGACATAGAGGGGGGAGGGATGAATCAGAAACCAATAAATCTTAATCTTCTTTATTCAAAATTAGATTATCTAATATGATTGTATGCATAGAACTGAAAGGAAATAATCATTCATAACACATGACACTGTGATGGATGAGTCTCAGCTGTACATTTATACTTCTGCAATCTTCTAATCAATATGACACTTCATATTTGCATATACACTTGTTCACATACACATTTTGGATAAATAAAATATCTTACATATATATCTTATCCAAAAAAATGACTTTATAAGTCGGCTTCCATTACATACAATGATATCAAACAATATATGAAAAGTCAGCTCAATACTATCACTCAGGTCCAAAAGTCTACTCGGGTGATAAACTAATACTCACACAATATGTTGATCGCTCGGGCGATGCTGGTCACTCGGGAAATACTGATCACTCGGGTGATACTGATCACTCGGGTGATGCCGATCACTCAGGAAACACTAGATGATTAAGTGTTTTGACACTAATTGACAACATGTCTTTCCATAAGGTCTACAATCTCCCCCTTTGGCATTAGTGAAAAAAACACTTATAATTGAACTCTGAATTTGATAGGTCAAAACTCCCCCTTACCATCTGCTTGGGTTTTGACACCTGCTCTACTGCTTGGGTCCAACTGACTCTATTTTTTTTTTTTTCAAAATTGTTTATGTAATGTATATCTTCTTCTCTACTCAACTGTACATCTATTTCCTCAATGTATATACAATGACTTTTCCCCCTTGTTTTTGACACAAATGCCAAAATATATCTACAAGGTAATTCCAAAGTAGGATAGGAAATCACAATGTACCTTCAAAATTTGAGACAAAGTGTTGTCCCAATTGTCCCGTAGCACCTTCATGATGTGCAATTCTATCTATAGCTTGGCTGACAACTCTATCATAAGTTCTAAAACTGAGAAATTATTGTCATGAATAAGTGTCTTGGCATGTGTGATGCATTTCTGCATTGCATCCATGTGTGGTAGGAGTTGGCTTTGGATGGCTGTAAGAGACTCTCTAATCCTTGCTTCTTCTCTTAGTAACTCAACCTGTAGATCAGTCAAATTTTTTATCTTCAAAAAGTGTGTTGAGATCTAATAGAAATTTATGGCAAGGAGATTATAGATATAGCTGAACCCTTAAATCATACCATAAACAAGCAAAACAACTAGGATAGCCGGGGCAATTCTGGAATAGGGAATGATGAAGAAACAACTCTGGTTAAAGATGCAATTGATGGCCTTTTCGGGATCACTAATGAAAATAGAGAGTTGGGCATAGCCTTAAACAGAGGCAGTCTAAGCACACCTAATATTAATAAACTCAAAAAGAAAAGAGGTAGGAAGTCAACAGTTGAGCTGATAATCTTGGATGGCAATGCAGGTAATCAGAAAAAGATAGCAGATATTCTGAACACAGGGAAGGGGAAGTTCCTTCCCAAAGAACAATGAAAGTCACTACTTGGAACATTAGGGGTCTAAATGCCCCTAACAAGCAGCATTTAATCAAAAGATACTTAAGAAATTTTGATTCCGAAATCATTATGCTACAGGAAACCAAGCTTAATAGAGAGGATAACACTAAGTTTAGCAATAGACTAGGTTTATGGAAATCATAATATATTCCATCAGCAGGCCTCTCAGGTGGTTTGGCAGTCCTATGGGATCCCCGTAAAGTAATGGCCCAACTAGCACTCACTAACGGAAATTGGATGACATCAACAATTAAAAGTCTAAAATCCGATCTAAAATTTAACTTGATCAATGTTTATGGGCCAATCTCAAATGAAGAAAAAAGAAAAGTATGGATGGAAATACAATCCCTCCTTATTGATAAACGGGAACACCCCTTTATCATCAGAGGAGATTTCAATGCTATCTTAAATCTAGAAGAAAAATATGGAGGTTCTCAATATATATCGCTAGCTCATAAAGAATTTAGTAAGTGGGTAATGGATAATCATTTAATAAGCATTAACACTATCAATGGAGTTTATACATGGAATAATAGAAGAGCTGGTTTCAGTTACATAGCTGAAAAACTAGATAGATTCTTTACTAGAATGAACCCTAAAAATTTTAATCAAATAGTCAGTGCGGAATTACTTCCAGAAGCAGGATCAGATCACTTCCCCATCAGACTTACCATTACAGAAAACTCCAAACCTTCGAGGAACCCATTTAAATTTGAATTTATGTGGTTCCAAAATCTGGTTTTCATAAACCTTTTGGAAGAATGGTGGAAACAAATCTCGATCAAAGGATAAAAAATGTTCTGCTTAACAACGAAATTAAAAATTATCAAAAATAAAGCGTTAGAATGGAATAAGAATCACTTCAATAACATATTCAATGAGAAAACCCAAGTAGAACAAGAAATAACCAATCTTAACAATACAGTAATAGAACTAGGTATGAATGATCTTAGTTACCATAAGGAAAAAGAGCTGTTGGCTAAATACAATGATATCCTCCTCAAAGAAGAAATCTTTTGGAAGCAAAAAGCCAGGGAATCCTGGCTTAAGGAAGGCGACAATAACACTAAATTCTTTCATAACACAACTAATTCTAAAAGGAGCATTAACATAATAGCCAAAATTAAGACATCCGAGGGACTTATAACTGAGGATCCCTTACAGATTTCAAACGTTCTAAAAAAATTTTATAACTCCCTTCTCTATTCTATAGAAGCAACTAACCTCTGTGCCCAAAATGAAATGCTTAAAGCCATTCCTAAGTTGATTATAGATTCTGACAACAAAATTATGAATAACAAGTTCTCATTAGAAGAAGTCAAAGCAGCAGTGTTTCAACTCCATCCGGATAAAGCTCCGAGCCCAGATGGGTTCCAAGCTGGCTTCTTCCAAAAATGTTGGCATTTT
Source organism: Thuja plicata (assembly GCA_018584345.1). NCBI lineage: Eukaryota > Viridiplantae > Streptophyta > Pinopsida > Cupressales > Cupressaceae > Thuja > Thuja plicata. The sequence continues at coordinate 985,020 of MU227446.1, forward strand.
GTTGGTGAAGAGGTGTGGTGAGCTGTGGAAGCTACTAGGAATTTAGGAGCTATATTAAATGTAATTAACAACACCTTTTTTACTCTAATTCTGAAGAAAAATGAGAGTGTGGAGCCAGGGGATTTTAGACCAATCTCCCTATGTAATACCATATATAAGATCCTCTCAAAATGCTTAGAAAATAGACTCAAAACCATCCTTCCAGTGATAATCTCGGAAGAGCAGACAGGTTTTGTAGCAAATAGATTGATTTTGGATGGAATTATTATAGCACAAGAATTAATTCATACCGCTCAAATAACAAAGGAAACTAGCATGTTAATGAAAATTGACATCCAAAAAACATATGATAAAGTAGATTGGAGATTCTTGTGCAAATGTATGGAGGCATTCGGCTTCTCTAAACAATGGATAAATCTGATCTTTAACTGCATCTCAACTCCCAAAATTTCTATTCTTTTCAATGGCACCCCAGAAGGCTTTTTCAGTATATCCAGGGGCATTAGACAAGGAGATCCGTTATCCCCTTTTCTCTATGTCATTATGGCAGAAGCGTTAGGAAGATCGATTACAAAGCATCACTTGGAAGGGAAAATCGTGGGATTAAAGGCCTCAAAAAATGTTCTGAATATTACCCATCAGCAGTTTGCGGATGATACAATTTTACCTGGAGCTGCTAATAGACAGGAAGCGAAAGCTTTCAAAAACATTCTAAACCTTTACACGAAAGCCTCAGGTCAACATGTTAACCCTACTAAGTCAGAAATTTTCTTTATTAATTCTCGCTCGATAGACGAAAAATAAATTTGTGGTATGATGGGATATAAAATTGGCAAATTTCCATGTAAATACTTAGGTATTGAAATGGATACAGGTACTTTATCCTCCAAACTATGGCAACAAGTCATAACTAAAGTGAAAAATAAGAAAAGCTCATGGAAAGGAAAATGGTTAACTAAAGCAGGCAGGACAACAATGATCAAATCTGTCCT
>MU227446.1:999696-1026765 GCA_018584345.1 Thuja plicata
CTGGAAGAACGGATTGAATTCCTTAGCCTAGGCACATGTACATACTAGTAAATATAATTAGGGAAATAAATGATGTCAATATAACTACATTTACAGTTATACCTTCCCTCGAACATTATATGTGAACCGTAAAGAGCTTCCTATAGTCTTCACAGATTTGCTAAAGCAAAGGTGAAGAGATCTGTTTTGATATTAATAAAGAAGTTTATGTTCAAGGACATAGACACATAATCATCAATAGCTCTTTTCAGTTTGAATCAATATTTAACATTACGAGCCCCTGTGCAGTATAAACTTTTGTTTATTGATAATAATGCATTCAACACCTATTCTTAATGACATCCCAATTGAGGTTTGTTTTTATCTAATAGATTAGGATTAATTGGTATAGATAGTGTTTCCACCCCCTGGTATCCTTCCCATATCTATAAGGTTAAGAAATAGTTGGACTTCTAAAAGGAGTAGAAGATTAATAATGTTAGCAAGATCATCACTAACCATTTCTGAGTAGAAGGCATATCGTATACAATACTGCAAGTGGATAATTTTACATTCCTTTCTATACACAACCTCATCTCAGTAGCAAGAAAATAGGGACAGGTATTTTATCTCTTTACATGATTGTTTTCAGTCATTAAGTATGGTTTATATAAGTGTATATATATATATATATATATATATACAGGGGATTGTGTATATATATATATTTATATATAAATGCTAGTTTTGTCCTATGTGTACTTCATATCGGCTTATATAACACTAGTATCAGAGATACAGAGTGTGTTTGTTTTGAGAACCTCGCAAACTAAATTAGGAATGTTTAATAGTGGATTAGTTTAGGTAGATCTCACAGATATGGAAGGGGTATGATAACATGGTTATATATATATATTCTACATATATACAACCATATGTTTCAAAATAATAAGGTTTTGCCTTACAATTATGAGGATTTTGGAAACCATTGCAGTAATTTCTGATTGTTGCAAATTCTAGGGGACCATAATTAACTATGCTTAAGCCACCATTCAGTTAACCAGAACAATAGTACAGTACAAAGGAATGTATGAAGTTTTTCTGCAAATATTGCTAAAATGTTAGGACTTTAAATGATAATTTGAAGCTGAGAGTGATGATCTTTAGCGGTAAGAGTCTTTAATTTTTAGTTTATTCTGGTTTTATATTGTCAATATTAATAGTGTTTAATTAGAGGTTTTATAGTCAATAGAGGCCCTTTTGAATCATTGCATAACTATTTAAGGTAAGAGCCAGCCAGGAGTAATATGGAACTTCGCAGGAAATTAGTATGGTTTACAGGAGATTGACAATATCGTAATTGTTTCTTGAAGCTAACATTTGGCAGGAACAACATCCCCTTTCGATAAAGGTATCTTATACAAAGGTAAATTGACTTTTGCACTCTTCTGACAGTAAGAAAAAKGATCATYTAAAGGTTTAGAAGCTACTACTCATAACATACTTAGTTAAATTGGGTATCTTAGAGACAACATCGTTAATGCAGTTAACCTATGGTAACGAAGTATGGAACACCAGAAGTATCTGCTACTTATAATTTTTGAGGCCCGGTTTGTTTCAATAAGATTCTAAGTCTTATATATATATATATATATATATATATATAAACTCTCACACACATATATATATCAATTTTAATCAATCTTAAGCTACAGGGGTTTACTTTTTCAGTAGGAACCTTTGTGTATGGGTTTATTAAAGGTAGCAATGCATTCAACACTTATTTTTATTGAAATCCCAATCGGGGACTATCTTTTACCAGATAGAATATTAATCACTATTATAGATAGTGGCTTCTACCCTGTTATCTTTCCCAAATTGCTCAAGATGATAATCCCTAAAATATGTAGGTAATGCATTAGAAAAAGAGATTTTAAAGTTTCCATACATATATAAGGTTTAATAATGTTAATAATTAACATAGTTTTGGATCTTAGTGTTAATTTTAAGTCAGATGCTAATTAATTAGAGCGACTCTTGCTTCTCATGGATACTAGGATAATTGGGCTTAAGCTAGAGTAGTATTATAATCTTAGAATAAGCTTCATTGTTTATAATTTTTCCTTTTAGCGAAGGTAACCTAATCTAGTACTTATTCTTATTTATCGTCTTTATATATCATTTTTATAAAATATTTAAAAGATGTAATGTAGTAAATATGGTGAATCTATAATGTTTTATGAGGATTAACCATTGGTTGTAGAAGTCCCCCTCTTTCTGTCATTTTCAGGTGGATAGCTTCATCTGGGAGAAAGTCCTTTCCTCCCTCCAAAGCACAAGAAGCAAAGAATAGGCTCTAATGATGGTATAATCAAGCAAGCAACCAAATCACTCTGATATCAAAGACCCTAGAACAAACTATTCAAAATTCTCGACCGAAGTATATGTAATAGGAATTGTATATCTTTAAATAACATTGTAGTTAATGTAACTTTAAATCTCAAGTAAGTGGGTATGGCCACTGAAAGTTGTACTCGTAGTAAAATCTCAATTGATATTGAGCCGTGGGAATGCTTACAAAAGTTATGTATTTGAATTAATCTCGACAAATATCGAGTTGTGGGTATGCTCGGGTATAATCTGTATAAGTACAGGACCTATGGTCCCGGGCAAGGATGGAGGTTTTCTAAACCCTGCTCTTTCCTACCAGCGCCTGCAGCGAGTGGGGGAAAAATTGTAAAATTATTATTTATATTAATAAAAATATTTAAGGGCTTCGACCTTTTACCGATCAAAAAAAAAACAAAAAAAAAAACCAATCTAGGGCATAATATTATAGAGAGGCCTACATAGGAGAATTAAATTCCCATTAGAGATATATCCCTAGAAGTGGACCTATATTAAATATAATTTTAAGAGTCATTTCTCTGAAGACCGAAACAACCAACTCGGAAGCGGGAATTAAATTTTTTTGAAGCCCGACATATGGAAACCCCAGAAACATGAAATCTGGACCCTGGGTTAGAATCAAGGTCAATTCTAACCTAGGTTAGGGTCAATTTTGACCTTGACCTAGGTCAAGGTTGAGGTTGACCTTGACCCAGAAAGGTCGATTTTGACCCTTAGGTCAAAAATCTTAGGTTTGCAGTTTAGGATGCCAGAAATAGGCCAGAGAAAAGTGGGAAATGGGGAAAAATAGGGGGGAAAGCCAGATCCAAGTCAGAGACCCATTCAAGGTCGTTGACATGACCCCAAAACACTTACTCAGAGGGCTAAACCAGTCTATAATGGAAGTCCTTTTATTTTCTGACTATACAATTGGAAATATATTATATGCATATTGACATAGAGGGGGGGAGGGATGAATCAGAAACCAATAAATCTTAATCTTCTTTATTCACAATTAGATTATCTAATATGATTGCATGCATAGAACTGAAAGGAAATAATCATTCATAACACATGAAACTGTGATGGATGAGTCTCAGCTGTACATTTATACTTCTGCAATCTTCTAATCAATATGACACTTCATATTTGCATATACACTTGTTCACATACACATTTTGGATAGATAAAATATCTTACATTTATATCTTATCCAAAAAAATGACTTTATAATTCAGCTTCCATTACATACAATGATATCAAATAATATATGCAAATTTGGCTCAATACTGTCACTCGGGTCCAAAAGTCTACTCGGGTGATAAACTAATACTCGCACAATATGTTGATCACTCGGGCGATGCTGGTCACTCGGGCAATACTAATCACTCAGTTGATACTGATCACTTGGGAGATGTCGATCACTCGGGAAACACTAGATGATTAAGTGTTTTGACACTAATTGACAACATGTCTTGCCATAAGGTCTACAATCTCCCCCTTTGGCATTAGTGACAAAAACACTTATAATTGAAATCTAAATTTGATAGGTCAAAACTCCCCCTTACCATCTGCTTGGGTTTTGACACCTGCTCTGCTACTTGGGTCCAACTGACTCTATTTTTTTTTTCAAAATTGTTTATGTAATTTTTATCTTCTTCTCTACTCAACTGTACATGTATTTCCTCAATGTATATACAATGAATTTTCCCCCTTGTTTTTGACACAAATGCCAAAATATATCTACAAGGTAATTCCAAAGTAGGATAGGAAATCACAATGTACCTTCAAAATTTGAGACAAAGTGTTGTCCCAATTGTCCCATAGCACCTTCACGATGTGCAATTCTATCTATAGCTCGACTGACAACTCTATCATAAGTTCTACAACTGAGAAATTATTGTCATGAATAAGTGTCTTGGCATGTGTGATGCATTTTTGCATTGCATCCATGTGTGGTAGGAGTTGGCTTTGGATGGCTATAAGAGACTCTCTAATCCTTGCTTCTTCTCTTAGTAACTCAACCTGTAGATCAGTCAATTTTTTTATCTTCAAAAAGTGTGCTGAGATTGTGCTCAGATCAAGTGCCAACTACTTTGCACTTTCTTTCGGATCTGCATCAATCTTTACTAACTTATTCTTTATCTCCACATTAAAGTTAGAAGTATCACTCAACTTTACAAATAATGCTACTACATTGGTCACGGTGGGTTCTAGAGTGCTAATAACATTGGTTACCTGCACTTGGTCAATTACAAGCTTCTTTGCAACATTCTCTAGAACCTTGTTTTCAAACTTTCTTTCTGCTTTCTCAAGTATTTTCTCTTGATCATTTAAGTCTGTATTAAACTTATGGACTATGTCAACAAGTTGGTCCATAATAGAGTCATTCTTATTGACTTCAATCTGTAGTGCATCTTGGAATATGCCTTTTATATATTCAAGCACTTTGTTCCTCTTTTTCTCTTCTCGGAGCTTCTTTTGGATTGCTCTTTTCTTCCAAAGCTCTCCAAGTATATCCATTTACTCTACGGACAAGTTGGAAAGATCCCAATTTGGAATCGCAATGTCTTCTTCAAGATCAATCTCATATGTATTCACTTCCTTCTCCTTACCTTTGATCTTGGGATTAGGTGAAGGAACGAGTTCCTTACCATTTCCATCCTCATCTTGTACCTCAGTATTCAATTGAATTAGGTCATTGACCTTTACTGTACCAATTGTTGAATCAAGGTTAAGTGAAGAATCAATACTGGCTGAAGAAACATTTACCTTGTCCATTTGTGTCTCGGTTACGCTTGGCCCAGTAGTAGGTGGAGCCTGTTGCTCGGTTCCCACTAGTTGAGATGTTGATTCTGTAACCTTATACTTTCTCGGAGACAATATGTTCTGGATAGGTGATTGGGGCAAGGACATCACTTCTACTACAATCTGCTCGGCATTAGATTCTTCAATTGTTTGTACCTTGATTAATTCATCATTGGTCTATATAGGAGGATCTATTCTTGGCGTTTCTACCTTATCATCTTCCTTGACTTCAAATATAGATTTCCACACTGTTGTAGTAGACTTCACAACATCTTCTATTTTCTTGTTCAATATCTAAAAAGTCTTGAACCTCAGAGTGTAATTTTTTTCATATTTGATCATTGCCTCTTTTATCTCTTTGTTTTTCATAGCAAGCATGACTTCCCTCAAGATCTGTTCCCTTATGTCTTTTTTAGTTCAGACTACATTGAACTAGGGAATAGATACTGCTTTGAAAAGATCTTCAGTCATATGGCTCTTCAACTTGGAAGGGTCATATTTCCATTTATCCATTTTCTCCACAGTTGCTTCCTCAATCTTCTTTTGTTCCTCCTTAGTCCTTGAAGCATAATTCAATGACTTAAGAGAACTCATACCACTGCCTCCTTTCAGATCTTCAATATTCTTCTCAAGTTTAGGTGGTGGTTTCTTGAATACAACTATATCAACTTCTTCATCATCATCATCATCATCATCTTTACCTAATTAAAGTTTCCTTCTTGATCTCCTTGTGGTGATTACAAGGGTAGAGGCCTTTTCTTTCTGCTTGGGGGCTATCTTCCTCTTCTTTTGAGAAGGTTCTAATTTTTCCTCTTCCTCTTCTTTCTTAGGTTCATCATCTTCTGTCTTAATTGTACCTCCTTTACTTTCTATTATAGAAGGAGAGTCTGAAGTCTTTCCATACTTCTTCTCAAACTTCTCTAACCTCTTCCTTCCTCTTTTCAAGATCTTAGGAATCTCAATTTCTATAAATATCTTTCCTTTTTCTTCTTCATAGGTACCAAAATAAGGTTCTTTGGGATTGGAAGGTTCATTCACAAGAGCCTCAATGATGTTCTTGGTCTCATGTATGTTAACCTCACATGCAAGAGGTTTCACCCATGTAACCCTAGGCTTGACTACCTAAATGTATACCTTATCACAGTCAACTAGGAAATAAATATCATCCTTATAATCTTCAACTAGTTGTTTAGGAACCCTGCATCTACTCTGCATTTTCTGTCTGAAATTCTCAAAATATCCATCCATGATGTTCTCAAAATTATTTCCTAATTCAACTATGAATTCATTTATCTGATGGATAATAGGCCTGTCCTTCTTTCATACTACTATGCCCTTGGAAGGAAAGAATTTCTGAATATAAAAGAATATGCAGACCAAAAGAGAACTGAACTTACATGGATTTGTCTTGGATACCTGGATGCTTTCCATATTCTTGCTTAGCTAGATGAGCTACAACTCAGCTAGGTCAAATACCAGAGCTGGAGATTAGCACCTTCAGTTGTGGTTCTATGGATAAATTGGAAGACTTCAGAGTGGCTTTGAATCAACTTCAGACAAAGCTAGGTGGGTACAATGGTGAGATCTCCAAGGTGGAAAGTGTTGCATGTAAGATCGTAAACATAGCTCAACACATAGGTGCACCTGACCCAAACATTGTGCACAAGTCTCTTTGCTAGTTTGAGACGTGCATCAATTTTCTTTAAAAAGTGTTGTTAGGACACTTAGTTTTGTAAGTGTATAATCTTTGACAGATTACACAAAAATATGTAACAACATTATCAAGTAATCATCCTGGAGGTACATTAGGTCATGCAACATTGAATAAGTCAAAGTTAGTTGTTGATAAGCTTTGAATAGTTCAAAGTTAGTTAGTTAGAGATAAGGATATAATAAGTCAAAGTGGTTAAGGTTTTCCTCTCTATTCTCCACTTTTCTCTCTCCTCTTTTCCCTATATAAGGAGTGGGGTTGATTATACATATTCATCTTCTATTGTGTGCAAGAAAACTATAGGCAATTCTCTTGTATTCTGAGAACTTTGAGTTTCATTGTGCAAAGTTGATCATTTGAATAAAGGAACAAGAATTGGCAAACTTTGTGTTGTTGGTTTTGAAAATTAACGAGTGTTTTCTTATGTCAAATTGGTTAATCCTTTCTCAAATTAATAGTTGTCTTGCATATATCATTTGAGAATTTTAATTTGAGTTGTCTGAAGGCTTTGAGCTTCAGGGGATAAGGGTTACTATAGAAGGTAGTGGCTGCAATATTCCAAGGGCTGAAGACTTTGGGCTTCAGTATTGGGAATTAGATAGATAGAGTACTTATTTGAAGTGAGGACAAGAGACTTTGAGCTCTTGTATCAATTCATCTTTAGATAAATTCACTGCTGTCTCAGTTGATTGTTCTTAAGTCAATCTCTGAGCCACTGGTATTACTGTTGCAAGGGGAACTGTATGTGTTATAGTTCAGTTCTACTTGAAGCCACCTGCGGTAAGAAGGGAGCCTCCCCTATTGTTGAGAGGAGAGTAATCTCACACACTATTGCCTAAAATATACATTTTGTAAGTTGTAGTCTTAGTGACTTGCAAAATATTTATCCAACACACATGTCATTATTGTGGTAAAATTTTTCATTTTAAAAATCATTGTAGACATTTTGCAGGGTATATTGATTCTAGAGCATCTAGACATTCTACACACAAGGATTAGTTCATTGAGTATACAACTTTCTTAGATAAAATACTCTTTGGTAGTGGTAAGGAGTTTAGCGTTGTTGGTAAAGATAATATTTAGATAACTTGTAGAGGGAAATCTCTTATTTTCCTCAATGTATACTATGTTCTAAGAATGGAGGTCATTTTTATCTTAGTGTGTTAGATTATGCACCATTGTCCTAACTTGGACGTCATTTTCAATGCACAAAAGTCCATGATGACTAGTGGATGAATTGTATCAAGGAGTGATAAATTTATGGTTAGGAATAGGGTGATGATGGTGGGGAACATAGGCTATAGTGAGAGAATTGATGTCATTAGGAAAAGTGCAAATACAATAATACAATAGAGGAAATGATTAGCCAAATTTCTTTGCACATAATATATAGAAAATATTGTATACATTTAAGTATTATTCTCTAAAATGAGTTCCTACTCATTTTCCAATCATTTTAGATTTCTTTCATTGTTAAATTCCTATAATATTTTAATTCCTATTCTATTAAAATTTAAATGGATGCACCTTCTACAAGAAAGAAAAATCTCAAAAAGAGAAAAGGTTAATATATATGAAAATATGTTTATAAAAACATTTTATAACAAACTCAAGATGATAGTAGGTGTTGACAAGTTAGGAAATTTTGTACCATAAGAAATGGGATGCAAGGGGGTTTTGATCCTATTTCCTTTTCCACATTAGGAAGGAAAATTACCCATAAGGCTTAAAAGGACTTAGGCACTGAAAGAGTTCAATATTCCTTTGCTATAATGATTAGATGAGTTGAATTTAGAGAAATATGATTGGATGATGCAAGATAGAAGACTAAATTGGAAAAATATGATAAGTTTCAAAATACATAGACTAATAGAAAATAAATAGTCACCTACAAGTACAAAAAATAACAACCAGATGGCATTACTGACCTGTGATTTTAGTTTGAGGTTGATTTGTAGGGAAGAGGTCTCCCAGGGCATCCTATTCCAAGGAAGATGATGAAAAAGGTGTCTTGTTCCCAATGGTTTTGACTAAACTTAGTTGTAGATTATCTGTCAGAGTCTGTACTTTCCAAAATTGATCTCAATGTGTTCTTCACTTGTTCCTTTACATAGAAAAATAGGGAATAGGATTGTGTAGAGGGATTTTCCTCAATCAAACCCCAATTCAGAATCAACCTTGAAATGAAACAAAGTAAATGAAACCGGGTTGTCATATAGCAGATGCTAGATCTAAAATTGAAGGTACATCATACCTTGGAAATGAAAACACTTTTATGAATGTGATGACATATGTCAATTTAATAGCTTTTACTTCACACAAACATCCAAAGGGAAATCATGAAAGATAAAACCTTGTGTTATGGATGTTGTAATTTTCCACAATGCTTAGATAGAAGAGAGAGAATGACTTGAAGACTCGAATTCTTGAATGGATATAGATGGATGCTTGTATGATGATCTTCTTCCTTGATGATAGAATCCTTTTCTTGGCCTTCAATGGGGGAAATAATCTTGAACCATGGAGAATATTGCCTTCAAAACACCTTAAAATGCTTGATATCTTGCTTGGGAGTGCTTGATGACTAAACTAGCACAAATAAGATGCAAGTACCCAAATTTATGACTAAACTAGTTTAGTCATTTATTGGTTGTTTTGATTGATCAATTTGGTCATTGATTTAGTCATTCATTTGGTCATTTATTTAGATATTTATTTGGATTTGAATTTAGTCATTGATTATTGTTAACTGATCATTTATTTAGTCACGGTAGTCATTTATTTGGTCATTAATATAGTCATTGATTGTTGTTAAGTGATCATTTATTTAATCATGGTAGTAATTTATTTTATCGTATATTTAGTTATCAATTTAGTCATTAATTTAGTCATATACTTAGTCATATTAGGGTATGGTGGACTCAAACCACCACCACCTTCTTGTAAATTAGGTGCTCTTCCATTGAGCTAGTACCCTTTACAAAATAATCATACCATGTATCCTATGTCAGCTTTCCAACCTTACAACATAGACACAAATAAGATGCAAGTGAAAAACATAAGAGGTGTTGTAGCTAATGGATAGGGTTGGATATGCACTGTCATAAAGAGAACTAAAGATCAATCATTTAACATATCTCAAAAGAAGACGATCTATTGATAATAGAACACAAGAAGAAAACCAAAAGTATCATGGGGCATTCATGGTTATGAATACATGATCTAGTAAGGACTTTGTAAGAGTAGGACAACTACCGAGATCAATATGAAAACTTCTGGGAGCATAGAAGAGGTATAGAATGATTAATGACAATGAGACAATATGTCAAAGAAGTAGTGGACATGAATGGTTAGTAGCAACAATTGATCTTTAAATATAGAGATATATATTTGATGAGAAACTATTAAATACATTGTTCCAAGCAATAAGTTTTAATGCAGAGAAGGATAGATATGATGAAGAAAACCTCTTGAAGGAAAGGAAAAATAGTGTAGAGACCTATCCATTGTCAAGGGTCAACCCTTCTTCTAATCACTTATTAACAAAAGTACCTTTCACTATGACAAAGTTTTCACTGTTAAGAGTATGAAAGATGTACTCATTATCAAGCAAGAACCACAACAATAAAGAGTGGTAATAAACACTGTAACATCTATATGAATGAGGATAGTTTCTAATGTTGAAAAATAGTGATCAACAATACCAAGAAACAATGGTTTCTAAGGTAGAAACTAGACATCAAAGCAGTGATACTAAGAGTGTCAAATAATGATATTCATTAATCATAGTGATGTGTTAATCGTGTGTTAAAATAGAGATGAAACAATTTATATAACAAGTGAAAATATAGATATCTTCATTTCTTGAGAGTTGACATTTCATTAATAACAATGAATAATACCGCTATGAAAAATCCATTTCAATCTTTGTGTTGTACTCATATTTTTTGGTGTTACTTTTGGATAGAAAAAGCAAGAACTTGTTAGCTACTATCGCTTGAGCTTGGAATAATATTTTATCTAGCACCACGATCTGCACACCAATCCTTCATTAATGCTTCATCTAATGTCTTCTGTGTAGCTCTGGCATACATGTATGCAAAATGTGGAAACATAAACAAAGAATACGAAGTGCTGACAGTCCTAGAAACATTAAGATTTGCAGTCGAACACAACGTCAAAGATATGAACAACTAAAAGGGAAAATATACTTGCACACAACAATGAATTTTCACACCAAAGTTGTGCAACAAATAAAGAAGTGCTTCCTTGTTCCACTGAAAAATATGAAAATAGTAAAAAAAAAAATTACAACATCAAATATATGTGAGGAAAGGATGTTAGCAAGAAGTTGAGTCCACATTTTGGCCAAAACGTGGAATTGTTTTTCCTATTTTTTTGAAATTGGTCCTGTTTGAGTTGAATATTTGAAGCACTTAGAGATTTAATCTTTAAAAAGTCAATAATAGAAGTTGTAATACTCAAAGTATACTTTCCAAATAATTAATTTATTTTAATAGCCAGATGATAAAATTTCATTTTCAATAGGCATTACTAAGACCCACAATTTAAAATTTCTTGTTTCACGACCATACTATGCCCGTGTATGTCAAGAAAAATTTGATCTAAATGAAGATTTTTCTTTGAATTCTTTTGGGGAATGGTATGTAACACAATTAAGATTGATGACTATATTTTTTATTGAATATATATTTTTTATTAGGCATAATTGTTGTGTTTAAAATGCCTCATAAACGACAAGCATAATTTGACCAAAACATATGATTTTTAATTTTTAATTTTTTTAAACAATGAATTGTCTCTAGTTTGATTTCATATAAAAAAATTTTCAAAAAATTTTCAAATAAAAAAAGTTATTAAAATAACAAAAGATCCTGTTATCTCTAGTTTGTAGACCCATTTTAGTAGAAATTCAATGAAAAATAGAAAAATTAATCAAATATAAAATCGAATTATATATTTGGAATTTGCACAGTTTGATCTAAAATGGGTTTTTTTGTCAAAAAATTCTGTAGAAAAATCAATCCGATTTGTGGCCAAAGTGTATTTTTATTTGTAACTTGAAATAGCCTCCAAGGTTCAGGTCAAACCAGATCCAAAGCTAAGGGTCGGTTGACCAAGCTTTTCCCAAAGCTAAACTTGAAGCTAATTCAGGGAGAATTTTCAAATTGTTCAGAACGAGGTCTCGCTTATAAAATGTGACCCCATTTTGTTTTTCACTCATTGGAAATTCAGAAGAGAGAAATGGGACCCCGTTTTGAAACGAGGTAATGTTTCAAAAATGAAACATTACCCCATTTTGAAACGAGGTCCTATTTATTTTTTGACCATTTTTAAAATTTTTTTTACTATAATATTTTTACTGCACCAACTTGTTGTACCTATAGTATGACCGACAATGATGATTTTTTCAGATTTTTTTGTTTATTTTGTCTTTTTTTTTGCATTATTCTATTCAGTTTTGGAATGAATAAATGACTGGGAGCATCTTGGAGAATTTTTTAAGAATTGACCCATTAGGACTCCTTAGGATGCATCAACCATCACATGACACATTAATGGGTCCTAAGTGGTCCTAATGTATCATAATGGGTCCTAAGTGGTCGTAGGACCCATTAGGACCCCTTAGAACACAATAACTATCAAATAACACACTAATGGGTCCTAAGTGGTCGTAGGACCCATTAATGAGCCCTAGGACCATTTAGGACCCCTTAAGATGCATTAGTATGTGATTTGACACTTATTGTGGTCTAAGGGGTCCTAATTGATTTTAAGGGGTCCTAAGACCACTTAGGACACATTATGACCCCTTATGATACATTAGGACCACTTAGGACCCATTAGTATTTCGTACAAGAGTTAATGCATTCTAATGGGTTTGAATAGGTCCTAAGGAGTCCTAATGGGTCCTAACAGGTCCTAAGGGATCCTAATGAGTTGTAATGCGTCCTAACGTGTCCTAAGGGGCCCTAGGACCACTTAGGACCCATTACGACCCCTTATGATATATACATTATGACCCCTTATGACTAATTAGGGTCCTAATGTGTTATAATGGGTCCTAATGGGTCCTAAGCGACCCTAGGACCACTTAGAACCAATTAAGACCCGATTAGAACCCCTTAAGACCCTTATTACGCATTATTACCCCTTAGGACCCATTATGTATCCTAAGGGTCCTATGGGATCCTAATGTGTTCTAAGGGATCGTAATGTGTCCTAATGGGTCCTAAGGGGTCCTAGGGGATCCTAGTACCACTTAGAACCAGTTAGGACCTGATTAGGACCCCTTAGGACCCTTATTATGTATTAGGAGCCCTTAGGACTCATTATGTATCCTAAGGGTCCCAAGGGGTTCTAATGTGTTGTAAGGGGTCCTAATGGTTGTAGGACCACTTAGGACCCATTATAACCCCTTATGATACATTAGGACCACATAGGACCCATTAGTATGTCATATAATAGTTAATGCATTCTAAGGGGTCCTAATGGGTCCTAATAGGTCATTATGTGTTTTAATGAGTCCTAATGTGTCCTAAGGGGTCGTAATTGGTCCTAGAACCACTTGGGACCCATTATGACTCCTTATGATACATTGTGATCCCTTATGACCACTTAGGGTCTTAATGTGTTGTAATGGGTCCTAATGTGTCCTAATGGGTCCTAGGACCACTTAGGACCTACTATGACCCCTTATAATACATTACGACTACTTAGGACCCATTAGTGTGTCAAATGATGGTTAATGCATCCTAGTGTGTCTTAATGCATCCTAATGGGTCCTAATATGTTGTAATTGGTCCTAATGTGTCGTAAGGGGTCCTAATGGGTCATATTATCACTTAGAACTAATTAGGACTTGATGAGGACCCCTTATGACTCTTATTACACCTTAGAACCCCTTAGGATACATTATGTATCCAAAGGTTCCTAAGGGGTCCTAATGTGTCGTAATGGGCCCTAATGTATTGTAAGAGGTCCTAATGGGTCCTAAGGGATCATAGGACCACATATGACCCATTACAACCCCTTATGATACATTAGGATCACTTAGTACCCATTAGTATGTCGTGCGACAGTTAATGCACTCTAAGGGGTCTTAATGGGTCTTAAGGGGTCATAATGGGTCCTAAGGGGTCATAATGGGTACTAATGTGTTATAATGGGTCTTAATGTGTCCTAATGGGTCATAAGGTGTCCTAGGACCACTTAGAACTCATTATGACCCCTTATGATACATTACGACCTCTTATGACCACTTAGGGCCTAATGTGTTGTAATGGATCCTTATGTGTCCTAATAGGTGAAAGGGGTCCTAGGAGCACTTACAACCTATTATTACCCCTTATGATACATTAGGACCACTTAGGACCCATTAGTGTGTCAAACGGTAGTTAATGCATTCTAATGTATCCTAATTGGTCCTAAGGGGTTATAATGGGTCCTAATGTGTTGTAATTGGTTCTAATGTGTGCTGAGGGGTCCTAAGGGGATAAAAGGGGTTTTAGGACTAATTAATGAGTCCTAAGGGGTCCAAAATGGTTTGAGGACCCACTAATGGGTCCTACAACCTCTTAGGACCCCTTATGATACATATTGAGTCCGATGGGGTCCTAATGCATAATAAGGGGATGTAGGACCCATTAATGAGTCCTAAGGGGTCCTAAATGATCCTAGGACTCATTAATGGGTCCTAAGACCCTTAAGGACCCCTTCAGACAACTCATAATATATAATGGGTATCAAGGGGTCCTAATGCATACTATGGGGTATTAAGGGGTCGTAGGACCCATTAATGAGTCCTAAGGGGTCCTAAATGCTCCTAGGACCCATTAATGGTTCCTAAGAACCCTAAGAACCCCTTAGGACCCCTTATGCTACATAATGGGTCCTAAAGTGTCCTAATGCATACGAAGGGGTCCTGAGGGGTCGTAGGACCCATTAATGAGTCTTAGGTCTCATTAATGAGTCCTACGTCACCTAAGGACCCATTAGGACCCCTTATGATAGATAATGGGTCATAATGGGTCCAAATGCATACTAAGGGGTTCTAAGGGGTCATAGGAACCATTAATGAGTTCTAAGGGGTGCTAAATAGTTCTACAACTTTTTAGTGGGTCCTGCAACCCTTACGGACCCCTTACAACCCCTTATGATACATAATGGGTACTAAGGGGTCCTAATGGATACTAAGGGGTCCTAGGACACATTATTGGGTCCTAAGGGGTCCTTAATGGTTGTATGACTCATTAATGGGTCCTACGACCCCTTATGATAATTAATGGATCTTAAGGGATCCTAATGCATACTACAGGGTCCTAAGGGGTCCTAAATGGTACTAGGACTCATTAATGGGTCCTAAAATCCTTAAGGACCCCTTAGGACTCCTTATGAGACATAATGGGTCTTAAGGGGCCCCTAATGTGTACTAAGGGCTCCTAAGTGGTCGCATGACCCATGAATGAGTCTAAGGGGTCCTAAATGGTTCTAGGACTTGTTAATGGTTCCTACAACCCCTAAGGACCCCTTATGATACATAATGGGTTCAAAGGGTTCCTAATGCATACTAAGGGGTCCTAAATTGTGCTACAACTCATTAATGTGTCCTACAACCCCTTAGGACACCTTATGATACATAATGGCTCCTAATGCATAGTAAGGAGTCCTAGGAAACATTAATGGGTCCTAAGGGGTCTTAAATTGTCTTAGGAGTCATTAATGAGTCCTACAACCCCTTAAGAACCCTTATGATACATAATGAGTTGTAAGGAGTCCAAATACGTACTAAGGGATCCTATGACACATTAATGGGTCATATGGGATTCTAAATGGTCCTAAGACTCATTAATAGTTCCTAAAAATCCTCAGGACCCCTTTGTATGTGATGAAAACCTACCTGTTGGGAGCAAGGTCATACATGCAAATGTTAGAGATAACAATCATATAAACTATATTAACATATCAAAAAGAATACTCCTAAACAAAAGCTTTCCACCACAACCTCTGATGAGCCAAGAAAGGGAACCCAAGCCTTGTTGATTTTCTCTCAGAGAGTATTGTGGGTATGCTCTCCCAACATAATGTATTAATCCCACTTGATTCCAAATGACAAGATGAATGCAAAGTAAATGCAAGCTACAATGATACGATATTGAATAACTCAAGAACTAGTTATGGAGAAGTAGTCTCAAGAATTCAATGGATGATATGAGAGTGGATAAAAACTCTAAATACCAAGATCTAGTATTGAATATAAATGCAACTATCATGATTGAATGTAAACAAATACCAAACAAGGTTAGTACAAAAACTATAAATGAAAACAAGATAACTCTAAGCATAAACTAGCATGATAACAATGCATAAAATAATAATGGGCAATTTACTCTTGGCAAGGCTCCTATTTATAGGATTTTGGAGGGCTTGGGTGAGGTGGAGCACATGTGGCATCCACATAGGTGCCACATGAGGGACACATAAGCCATGCAAGAGACTAAGTTTTCTCACACATGTGTGAGCAACTTGAGATGTGATGGGTCAATGTGTACTTGAAGTACACATGTAAGAGATCTTGTCATAGATGTGTAAGAGGTGTCGTAGAATTTGTCTAATGAACACTTTTGGAAAGTGTTATCAAGGCTATAAGAAACCTTGTTGGCACCAAATTAGTATTATTTGAAAAATTTAAATTTTGGAAATTTGCTCACACATGTGTGAGAAAATAAGTTGGACTAATGGGTGTAGAAATCTTAAAAATTAGCATAATTAACCTTAGTTAATTAGTGAATAGGATTATTTATTGAGAGTGATCTGAGGTAGGGTAGGATCTAGGTTTAGATTTAAATTAATCCAAATTAGATTTAGATTAGTTGTGTTTTAGAAGAATTTTAGCATGTAAGGGAATAAATAAATTATAAATTTTCTAAAGGGGAATTTAATGTGGGGAGGTATTAAATAAAATATAATACATTTAGAGGATAGGTATTTAAATTAAATTTAAATAATTTAGAATAATGAACCAAATTTAATTAAATAAGTGGAAGAATATAACAAATATAATTAATTATAATGTTACGAGGGATGATTTTAGGCATCTACATTTTGCCCCTCTTTGATGCGGCGTCGAAGATGGTGTTGCGTCAAAGAAAGGAAAAGAAGATCTCCCAGAGAGAACATAAAAACTTAGGGTGATGATGGTGGACTGTGCCCCCTCGAGAAAATAATAGAAAAAAACATTTTTTTATAAAATTTTCTCCAAAAAGGCAGAAAGGAGGGAGAACAGACAATTGCATGAATAATGAGGGGATGAGGAAAAAATAGATGGAAAAATGGGGTCCAGGGTAAAAAAGGCCCCAAGGGGCCTATAAATAGGTCATAAGGGACCTAAAAAAGGTCATTTTCATTAATGGAGAACAAAAAATTAGAGCAGAGCAAGAAAGATGGCATATCCATGAGACTGCATGCAACTTGGAGAGTGTGTACAGACACATTAGTGGGCCACAGACATGGGACCACCGGTGAGTCCAAAGTTCTTTTTTAGTCCCATTTTTAAATTTTACATTTAATACTGCATTTATTACATGTAAGGGGGGAAAATAACTATCAAGGAGGAGACGATGATCGATAGATCGTCATCTACACATACGACGATTGACGGATCATCGTCTTCACAAATGATGATCAACTGATCACCATCTGCATAGATGATAATCAATGGATTATCCTCTATGGGGACATGAAAAGGGGGACATAGATGACCATTTAGAATAGTCATCTGTGCGGACAATGGTCAATCGGGTTGATCACTGGAAGGTGCTAGAGGGGCCAATCATAGATTTGTGTCTTCGTGGGTAAATGGGCATCTGTGCCGATTGACCTAAAAAATATAGGGAAAAGGGGAGGGAGAGAAAAATAAGAGATTAGGGGAAGGGGAAGATGCCCCCAATAAAGGATAGAATGAATTATATGCATGATTTTGTGTATGCAGGAGGATATACCACCCTTTTGGTCATGCGAGAGCTAGTCAGAGATTATGGAGCTAGCAGATTGACTGACGCCAGCAGAGTTGGGATAGGTCGCACTATGTGGCTTGGAGCATGTACACTTGTGGCCATGGTTGAGAGCACATAATGCGCTCATGACCACCCTGATTGAGAGGTGACACAATCCCACCTCTAGCTTTCTCTTCCCAACAGGAGAAGCTACTATTATCCTATTTGATGTGTGGCAGATATACCACATTACGATCCTAGGATTGATACTGAGGTATGTATATGAGGACCTAGAGCTATACCTTGAGGTGGAATTTGGGTAGCCATATGACCATATTACCACTTCTAGACAATGGTTTTCATGGAGAACCGCGATGACTATGTAATCATGGCTGCGACAAGTAGCACTATACTTGGCAGGGTTAGTAGGAGGGTAGATGATGCCTGACCATGCAAGGCATGGTTTTCCAATGTAGTGGGCACAAGTATTTAGTGCCATGCTAGAGGATGAGGGAGATCAGTGCTATTGGGGGCACACTATCCTTGGACAAGTGTATTACGACCTTCATATGTATTCCTATCAGAGAGGTAGGACTCTTGGAGCTGACATGACACTTTTGTTAGTACGGGCATGGGAGCATATCATTGTGGTACACCCCATTAGGAGACATGAGACACAGGTGGCTTATGAGCTATATGCATGCAGATACTAACCACTGATCAAGTACGAGTCAAAAGACTTGGTTGGACATTGGTGGAGGACTCTAGATGAGACGAAAAGGTTTGATTGGATGCCATTTACAACATGTGAGGTGTGGTGTCATCAGGGCCCACAAAATCAAGAATATGCAAAGTATGGGTGGTTAGACACCTATTTTCTTAGGTATGTAGAGACAGACTACTGGGTGATCGGGTGGAAAACCTACATGATAGCACGTTATATGCCATCATGCGTGTAGAGATAGTTTGGATAGGTACATGGTGCAGTACCAGATGAGTTCCCACATCCACTGGTCACACAAGAGGTGGGGAGCCTATGTGGGATAGGGGTAGGCTTGAGAGGGTCACGAGCCTCATGGTTAGGGATGGTGGCACTGCCATGGCAGTAGGGACAAGATGCAGTGGGAGATGCATGGGTTACACCAATGCATGCACAGTGGTGGACCATATATAGATGGGTCCTAGGACTATTTATGACTCATTAATGTGCTCTAGGACCCCTTATGACACATATGGCCCATTAATGTGTCCTAAGGGGTCCTAGGATACATTAATGGGTCCTAAGGGGTCATAAGTGGTCCTAGGACCCATTAATGTTTCCTAGGATCCCCGAGGACCCCTTATGACACCTACAATCCATTATGTATCATAAGGGGACCTAATGGGTCTTAAGGGGTCATAGGATACATTAATGAATCCTAGGACCATTTATGATCTGTTTAGGACCCATTAATGTGTCCTAGGATCCTTTAGGACCCCTTATGACACTTATGACCCCTTAGGACCCATCAATGTGTTTATGACCCCTTAGGACCCCTTATGACACATACGAGCCATTAATGTGTCCTAAGAGATCCTAAGGGGTCATAAGTGGTCATAGGATTCATTAATATATCCTACAACCCCTTATGACCCCTTATGACACCTAGGGCCTATTATGTTTCATAAGGGGTCCTAAGGGGTCGTAGGATACATTAACATGAGTCATAGGACCACTTATGATCCCTTATGACCCATTAGTGTGTCTTAGGACCCCTTATGACACCTACAACCCCTTAGGACCCATCAATGTTTTGTAGGATGCCTTATGACCCCTTATGACACATACACTCGATTAATGTGTACTAAGGGGTCCTATTATACATTAATGGGTCCTAAGGGGTCATAAGTGGTCCTAGGACCCATTAATGTATCCCATGACCCCTTAGGACCCCTTAGGACCCATCAATGTTTCCTAGGACCCCTTATGACACATACAACCCATTAATTTTTCCTAAGGGGTCCTAGGTTACATTAATGGGTTGTATGGTGTCATAACTAGTCCTAGGACCCATTAATGCATCCTAGGACCTCTTAGGATGCCTTATGACACCTATGCCTCTTATGACCCATTAATGTTTCCTATGACTGTTTATGACACATACGACCCATTATGTATCATAAGGGGTCTTAAGGAGTTGTAGGATACATCAGTGGGTCCTAGGACCATTTGTTACCTCTTGACCCATTAATGTGTCCTAGGACCCCTTGTGACACATATGATCTATTAATGTGTCCTAAGGGATCCTAAGGGGTCCTAATATACATTACTGGGTCCTAAGGGGTCATAAGTGGTTCAAGGACCCATTAATTTATCCTACAACCCCTTAGGACCCCTTATGACACTTATGACCCCTTAGGACCCATTAATATGTCCTAGGACCCCTTATGACACCGACGACCAATTATGCATCATAAGGGGTGCTAAGGGGTCGTAAGATACATTAATGTATCCTATGACCATTTATGACCCCTTAGGACCCATTAATGTGTCCTACGACTCCTTAGGCCCCCTTATAACACCTATGACCCATTATGTATTATAAGGGGTACTAAGGGGTCGTAAGATACATTAATGGGTCGAAGGACCATTTATGACCCCTTAGGAAACATTGATGTATCTTGGGACCCTTTAAGACCCCTTATGACACCTACAACCCCTTAGGACTTATCAATGTGTCCTAGGACCACTTAGGACCCCTAATCACACCTACTCCCTAAAATCTAAGTCCTTTCCCTTTCTCCATTTCCCTTCTTTATTTCCTCCCTCTCTCACTCTTTTCCTCTTTCCCTTATCTCCCTCTTCCCATCCTCTCCCCCCTCTCCCCCATCTCCCTACCTCTCTCTACCTATCTCTCTTTCTGTAAACCCTAATCACTAAACCCTATATCCTAAATCTTTAATTGTTCTTCCCTTTCCACATTTCTCCTTTCTCACTCTCTCCATAATTCCTTTCTCTCCATATTCTCTGCCTCTCTACATCCATCCTCTACCTCCCTTCTATATCTTCCTCTCTCCTCACACTTTCCATTTCTCCCCTCTACCTCTCTTCTATGTGTTGAGAGAGAGAGAGAGAGAGAGAGATTTTATTTCATGATGCATGACTTATGAATCCTGTTTCTCCAATGAAAAGTATGTTTTGTTAGTCTTTAAAGGCACTAAGAGGGGGGGGGTGAATCAGTGCACCCACAAATCTGAAACACTTTTTTTTAGCTTCCACAAAATCCAACATGAAAAATAAAATATTATATAGAAGCTAAGCACATTAACCATTCACACAAAGTAAACTCAAGATGAAATATTTTTCTCATGGAAATCGTTGTTAGAGAGAGAAAACCACCTATGAGATGATACCCAAATATTTCACTAGTGCACCAAATAAATCTTCCCTGTTAGGAACAATTACAAACACCCTACTAAGGGTATATCCAGTTAAGAGTATCTTTAGCCTGGTTAGAAGCTACTATAAGTCATGTTAAGAAATAACCTATTAAGGGATTACAAACTCCTTCTGAGAGTTACCTGGTTAGAGGATTTATACTTTAGATCATGTTAAATATCCTTACTACCCTATTAGGAGTGACCCTGTTAAAGGATTTTAGTTGCAAATCTGTTAGCGTTTTCCATGAGATAGATCCAAGAGTAAATGATCTAAATATGAAACTTCTTGTCTGACAGATCCACTTCAATTTTATCTCAATGCCGCCTTGAGCATCCAACAGCTTCACAAAATCACAATCACCTATCACAATTCCTCAACTCTCCAACAACAACCTTAAAACTCGATTTCATCATTATTTTATAACAACTTATCCAAGTCATCCTTTTTCCCTAAAACATTTTACCCACCAACATAAAAATCAAATCTGATCGCTCCAAATGCATTGGTGAACTCAATAAAGTCAACACAACAATAATCAAGTCATGAATAATCATTTACAAACATTAAATTGACCAGTTAGATGATCTTTTCAAACCTTCCATGTCTGTCTCTTGTTCTCCCTGTCAGTGTAACTTGAGTCCTCAATAACTTTCTCAATACTTTAATCTAATTGATGTGATCATAGATATAGATGAATATGCCTCTATATATGATACATGCATGGCCACAAATCTTAAATTGATCTTTAACTCCAAACCTAGTAGCCTATACCTCACATACTATCTTCATCCTGGTTGACCGAACACGTAGTCATTTCTCCAATTAGATCCTTCAACACCATCGGTAAAAATGATATCATACCTCCAATAGATTATGTTTCTAGGAATGATAGCACCACAATACAATCCCATGATCAATGCTCAGATCATATTTACCAAATGCCAACAATCTCCACCTTTGGCATTGATGGAAACACTTAGAAAATAAACAAGGAATTTGCTAAGTGTCTAACTACTTGCAGAAAAAAATACATTACATTGCAAAGAATTGAAATAATTCTGGATAGCTTAATAGCTCCCCCTAGGCATTACAAACATGTATACTACTCCCCTTAACCATTACATTATATTTTTTGTGGACTTAGCCAAATTTAAGCCTTATACACTACTCCCCTTTTGACAACAATGAGAAAGGTATTACAAAGATGTGAAAATTTTATTTATGTAAGAGTAGAAATACCTAATTACATTTTACTTAAAACATGATTGAACATACTCTTCAAAATCTGTAGATCAATGTCCCAAGTCTTTAGTAAGTTCTCCACAATTGCAATATATCCACCTAGAAAAACTACTATTTCTTCTAGTCCATCAATTGTGCACACATATGGAAATGCTAAAGTCTTCTCAGATTCCTTCACACTATGTTGCAAAATTTCTAGCTTGGGAATCAACAAACTATGTAACTCCATAAAGTTAGCAATTCTCTTGTCTTTCTCATTCTTGTTTCATTTGAACTTGTTGTTTATGTTTCTAAACTTAGCACCAAAGTTAGTAGAAGGCTCATTGATAGGATCAAAATTTGAAACAAGTAATCTAAGATCCTTTTGAGCTTCACATTTTTCCCTTTCTAAATCTTTCAAAAACTGAGAAAAATCAGAGATTGATTTAAGAAGCTTACCACATTCATTCAGTGCACCCTTTAACCAATTGGCAGCCAATGTAAGTGTTTTTTGTCTGTGACAATTGACTATGCCAACTTCTCTGATCTCTTCTTTTCATATACCTTCTCTTCTCTCAAGACTACAATATCCTCTAAGCTCTTCATTTCCTCTCTGGTTTCCGTGACCAAATGGGCTATCTGCTCTATCAGTGTGGCAGTCTCATCATACTTCACATCACTTAATAACTCTAAAAGTAAATCTCTGGCAGAGAGAGTTACCTATGCTTCTTTCTACGTCCTTTTCTATTTAGCTTTTGACTTAATTTCCATAGAAAAATCTATCATCTCTTTGGGGCTCATGGTACATAAGTCAATCTGTCCTTTAATTTTTACATCATCATCAATGCTCATTTTAGACTGTGTGGGAGGAGCTACCTTGTCTTCATTTTGTTCCTTTTCAGTATTTTCCTCCTTGTGTACTTGTTTCCCTTGTGTGTCATCAATGATGACCTCCTTTTCTTTCACTTTCTCTTATTGTTGTTCATCAATAGAACCTTTTTATTGTGTTTCATCAGTCATATCCTGACCGATACCCCTGTTTACTAGCTCTCCTTCTTGTTGTTCCTTATGCACATCTTGTTTCTCATATGAATCCTATTGATCTTATGTATCCATTGGCTCATCATGTATCTCCATGGAAGATTTATCTCCTGTATTATCCATTTTATCTCTAAGTCCCTCAAGTGTAACCTTTACACCATCAATAATGGATCCCTTATTAGTCTAAGTAACCACTGGATCATCCTCTTTATCTTTTACTAATTCATCTTGAATATCCACATGAGTTTATTCACTCTTATCCTTCTCTAGGCCTAAATGATTTCTTAGAATCTCCTTTGTTTCATCTTTCACCGATTGGGTCCCCCCAATTAATAGCTTTCTATCTCTTGCTCTTGTTCTGAATAAAGATCTTACCTCTTTGATCTTATCATCTATTTCTTCATCAGATGAGTCAGGCAATAGTCTTAGTAGAATATATTTTACCAACTCCTTATCTTTGACAAGTGTTTCCTTCTATCTTGCATCAATTTTATCATATAAAACATTGGGAATTTTTCCTTGTAGTTGGAATAAGACTTGAATTCACCTATTCATACTTGCAACTACAACATCCTCAACTTTCTTTTGATCTCCTTCATCAAGTGATAGTACTTATTGACACAGGCAAGTACACCATATTTACTAACATTTTGAATTATTGAATCTACAGAAACTACTTTACCAGATTTAGAATCAATTGTATTAGTAGTGGAGGAACCTACCAACTTATATTTATTTGCTTTAGTTTTTAGTTCCTTCTTCTCTTCTTCAAATTCTGTCTCTTCACTTTCTTAAGCAACAATTTTTGTTATCTCTCATTTCCTTTTGTTTCTTTATTTTTCTTGTCACCTTAGTTGTTCTTTATGTCTCTTTTTTTGATGTATCTTTAGGCTTAGCACTTATTAATTGTTTCTTCCCTTGAGATTTTCTAGGAGGAGAAGGTTTCTCCTTCTTGAGTTGTGTAGAACTTCTAGTTTTTTGACCAGTTGGGGCACTACTGGTTGCACCAACAACTTCAACATCATCAAAATCTACTGCACTAGATGTACCAACTTTATCTTTAGCATGTTTGGATCTTTCCTTGTCAAATTTTTCCTTTGTGAAACATTTATGAGTCATGAATTTCTCAACATCCTTTCTCACTTTTCTCTCAATAAAAGGTTCCATTAAATCTTTGTGTACTTGAAGCGACTTCTCTTCATATGTCCCAAACCTTGGAGTCTTGAGATCTATTAGTTGAGCCAACAAATTATCTACATATAAATTCATAATGTCCCCTTCCACTTCATAACCCATAGGCATCACCCATGAGGTCCTTGGCTCAAAAAATTCCATCATACAAGTGTCTGTGTTTACCATGAAGAAAATGGTATCCTTATATCTTTCAACAATTTCTAATGGTATCCTTTCCTTCTCATGCATCTTCTTTGGAAAATATTTTAGGTATCCCCATACCTTGCTAGTGAAATCATTTCCTAAGAGTCCGATATAGTTATTAATTTTAACAAAAGATGGAGTATCCTTTGACCATGTTATGTTACCAATACTGGGGAACATGTTTTGAAAATAGAAAAATAAGCACATGATTACCTGAACATATTTAAACTTTTGTCTCTTTTCCTTTTTGATCTTTTCTAGATTCACCATTACCTGCTCTCTCATAGATTCTATCAAATAAAAATATTCAATCTCCTTACTCATCTTATGTGTTGTATGGATAGAACCACCAGGTATGCTACTCATCCTAATGGAATGATACACCTTATAACTGATAACCATAGATGCATATTTTACTTCTTCATCTGAAATATCATTCACTGTTATCGCACAACCATCCCACTTAGACTCTGTCAATCTGATCACTTCATCCTTAGGAATGGTGGGAAGAATGGACACACCACCAGTTTCACATAGACCAGTTACAAAATGAATTTCCTCCTTTTTTAATCTTATGTGATCAATCTAACGACATGAATTGATAATGAATTATTCTCAGAACATACATGACTTGATCATCTTCAAATTCATTAGAATAATTAACCGTGGGATGAAAACCTTTATCAACAATTTGTTTTTCTTCATCCTTCAACACTAAGTTGTCATAACATTACTGAATCATCTTAAAATGGAAGCACTTCCATGTTAAGAGCATTTATCCCTCCTTAGGGGATGTATTTGACCTCCATCACATCATCCTCTTATTTCTGCATCATCCTCCTTGATCTGCCTTTCTGTCTACCATTTTCTGACCTAATTTATGCATTCTGGGATGCAGACCTATGTTTTTGGGATTCAGGGACAGGGTTGACCTCCTAGGACAGGGTTGACCTTGGCCCTAACCTAGGATAGGGTCGACCTTGACCCTGTCCCAAGGTCCAAATCCCAGGAACTTTTGGTTTCCCGGATGTCGGTCCCCACAAAAAGTTTCCTCCCGCTTCCAGGTCGGCTATTTCGGGTTCCGAAGTGTAGATTCCTAAATTGTATTTAATATAGGTCCTCTCCTAGGGGTAAAGGATTTAATTGTTATTTAATTATCCTATGTAGGCCTCCTTAGAATATTGTGCCCTAGTTTCATATAAAAGGAAGTTTTCTCCTCTCATTTTCTCTAAGTCCTCTATTGAAGCCTAAGCATCATTAAGCAATTGAGAAGGATTTTCAAGTGAAATTCAAGAAAGCTAAGGAGAAATATTTCAATCAAGCATCCATCCATTCTCAAGCATTCAAGCATCCATTTTCATGAAGGAGATCCATTGGAGGCCATTGAAGGATTCAAGCTACAAGGTGCGCTTTTGGTGATCTCTCCATCCATCTTCTTCCAAACCATTTTCAAGATCAAGAAACCATCCAAGACTTGGTGTTGGAGATCTATAAGAAAGATAATGAAGACATCCACCCATTCTACATTCCATATTTAGAAGCATACTTGTGGATTCATGGATTCGATTCCGCAACAAGGACTTTACAAGCAAGGTGAATTTGAGTTTTTCCTTTGTTATCCTTATGAAATTTCAATTATACATTAAGGTTAATTCCAAAATTGGGGTTTGACTAAGGCAAACTCCTCCCCCACAACAAACAAACCTTTCTTTTTATAGGTATAGGTTTGGGACTGTAGATCTGAGACCAGATCTGGATACCCTTTTCAGTCTTCTTTCGGATAGCGCGAATAGGGACACTTTTGGATTTGTGTAGGACAGGGTTGGCATTTATGGTATAGGGTCAACCTTTTTCATAAGATAACATTAGAATGAAAAAATATTTCTGGGTTTCGTTCGTCTCTACGTTTTGGTTCGGGATCAACTGTCAGATTTTCCAGAAATAGTCTACAGATCTTAGAAAAGAGCAATATTTGATCTAAAATTTTGTAAGGTTAGTTCTTCCTCCTATCCTTTTCAATTACTATCACTAAGAATATTTACTTAATCAATTTACAGAATTTAAGATCCCCTTTCTTGTTCTCTTTCCAAATAGTGGATTCACTTGTG
>MU227446.1:1030369-1057387 GCA_018584345.1 Thuja plicata
GAAGGATTCAAGCTACAAGGTGCCCTTTTGGTGATCTCTCCATCCATCTTCTTCCAAACCATTTTCAAGATCAAGAACCCATCCAAGACTTGGTGTTGGAGATCTATAAGCAAGAGATTGAAGACATACAACCATTCTACATTCCATATTTAGAAGCATACTTGTGGATTCACGGATTCGAATCCGCCACAAGGACTTTACAAGCAAGGTGAATTTGAGTTTTTACTTTGTTATCCTTATGCAATTTAAATTATACATTAAGGTTAATTCCAAAATTGGGGTTTGAATAAGGAAAACCCCTCCCCCACAACAAACAAACCATTCTTTTTGTAGGTGTAGGTTCATGACTGTAGATCTGAGACCAGATCTGGATACCCTTTTCAGTCTTCTTTTGGATAGCGCGAACAGGGACACTTTTGGATCTGTGTAGGACAGGGTTGGAATTTATGGTATAGGGTTGACCTTTTTGATAAGACGACATCAGAGCGGAAAAATATTTCTAGGTTTTGTTTGTCTCTGC
Organism: Thuja plicata; assembly: GCA_018584345.1. Taxonomy (NCBI): domain Eukaryota; kingdom Viridiplantae; phylum Streptophyta; class Pinopsida; order Cupressales; family Cupressaceae; genus Thuja; species Thuja plicata. The sequence continues at coordinate 1,030,890 of MU227446.1, forward strand.
GTTCTGGTTCAAGATCAACTGTCAAATTTTCTAGAAACAGTCTATAGATGTTAGAAAATAGCAATCTTTGATCTACAATTTTGTAAGGTTAGTTCTTCCTCCTATCCTTTTCAATTACTATCACTAAGAATATTTACTTAATCAATTTACAGAATTTAAGATCCTCTTTCTTGTTCTCTTTCCAAATAGTGGATTCACTTATGCATTAATCCTTCTACTTGGGTTGATCAAATTGGATCTCCTATTTGTGTATTTGAGGGTGAAAGAAAGGAACATATAATTATCTTCCCTTAATTACAATTACAATATACAATCAATATAAAATTCAATTAAGTGTAAGATGTGAAACAGGGTTAAGGAATTCAACACATTTTAACAATTTATCAATCAATAAAACCCCCCCTCCAATCTTTACATTTTATCCTTAAAAACCCCATTCCACACCATTACAATTACTTCTTTTATTTTTCTTCTAATTCCCCTGATCCTATGTCTTCCAACTTGAAATGAATAAAATCTATAATAGCTTATACTAAAGAAATTATTTTTTCCATTAGCATGCAAAGGGAAAACAATTTTTGAACCATCGGTAACACCTACACCGAAAGATAGGATTTCAATACAAACCAAAAGTGTTATGTTCAAGAGAAACCTGAAAAGATAGATCACAAGAGAAACCCGACGCAGTTTGTATAGTTTAACCCAACAATGTTGAAGTGTAAACCAACAGAGTAGAAAATAGTGGAACCCGACAGAGCAAGGGAACCCGATGGACAGTTCACAGAATGAACACCAGCAGATAGACAACAAAGCAACCCGAGCATCAGTCACCAAAAATCAGTTATATCCTGAGAAATGTGGATCTGACTTCCACGTTAGATAAAACACTTTTGTTTTATATTTATCATTTTTATTTGATTTAAAACCATTTCTTGAGGGACAAGCAATGTAATTGTAATATTTTTAATCAGTTTAACTGATTAAAAACATGCAAACTAGGAGATGAAGGTCTAGTTGTAAACCTTTGATCATAGAGTTATCATTGTAATACATGAAACTTAATTAGGTCAATCTATTTTATAAATAGATGTGTAATCATTCATTTCATACGTGTGTGAGGATAATAGTAGCCAAGGAGCATATCTATGGATGAGACTACGAGTTTCAAGAAGTAGAACAACAAAAGATGAAATAGGTTATCAAGAACCAAGACTCAAGGCTACTAAGAAACATAGGTATTAATCAGTCACATTAGGTGATACATTGTACATGTGAATTTAATGGATCTATAATCAGCAATTGTATATTGCATACACTTAGGTCATTGAATATTTTTGTCTACATTCTAAAAAGTGTAGCAAATAGAAGAAATCCTTGTGAAAGGTGGATTTAACAATCCTTTGTAAATCTCTTAACCGAGTGCACACTAAGCAGTGTTGCTAAAGATCTTAATAGAGTAGACCTTAACTAGTCTCCACATAATTCCCCTAACAGGGTAGATCATCAGAAGTGATCAAAATTGTAAGCCTTAACTAACCCCTTCCATTCTGCAGATAGGGAAGCTTTTTCGGTTTCATCCCCACCGTAGTTTTTATCTTCTAACAAGGGTTTTCTATGTTACCAAATCTTGTGTCATGTGTCTATAAATTTCATGAATGTTTCTATGAATATTTTACATTCTTATTAAGTTAATGAATTGATATTGCATACACAAAGATAAGATAGCATTAATGGTTGGTAATACATTTGATTACTTAAAGGATAAAGGTTAAAGTGATAAAAGTGTTGAGGGTACTGATTCACCCCTCCCCTCTCAGTACACCATTCTATTATTTCCAACAATTGGTATCAGAGCTAGATCTCTTATTTGAAAAAGTTTAAAAGACTTAAGAGAAAAGATCATACAATGGAAAGGTAGAAGTGAGACAAGAGAATTGAGAATCAGAAGTTAGAAATACAGATCTTCTATGGACAATATAAAGAAGCTATAATCAAGATGAGACAGTTGTTGGATGAAAGAAATATCATGGCATCTCACTGTAATGAAGCAAACTATCATGAAGATGAGATACTTGATCTATTTGAATCATTAAAATCTACATCTAGAAAAGCATCAGACACATATGAAGAAAGAATCACAAGATTAAATGAAATCAATTAACATTTGGCTGGACAAGTGAAATCACTGTAAATCGGTCAAGCGACACATAGGGTAAGAATGATAGAGGTTATGAATAATGCTAGACAAACTGAGAAAGAAAGAACACTAGCTATTGATGACAGGAGGAAGATTACTGAAAAGATACAAGAGAAAGAGTCATAAATATAAAGACTTAGAGAAAATCATCATGAGATCACCAATCAGATTATTCTTATGAGTCAGGAGGAAAAAAATGAACATAGAACTCATTGAAAGGATAGAATCTATTGGTAAGCTAAGAGAAGAAAATGAAAAACTAAAGCATGAAGTGAGAATTCAGCAATAGTATAATGACATGATCAAGAGAGCTAAAGACAACACCAAAAGGATAGATGATTTTATGGATGGACAAAGAAGATTCAACAAAAATACCAGACTAGGGTATACCGAGAATGAAGAATCACCATACCAAGCTAATCCAAAGAATGTCTACACAAATCCAAGACCAAGAAAGCAATCATGCAATCACTGTGGAAAACTAGGCCACACATCAAATGTATGTAGAATAAAAATGAAAGGTATTCCTGAATCCACACCTTCATTCATAGGAATTTTCTATAAATGTAACAAGAAAGGACATAAAACATATGAATGTAAATATGAGGTAAAACAACCAAAGAATGAAGCCTACATGGACAAATACTGTCCTACTTGAAAAATGCATGGGAACACATTTATTGAATGTACGAAGAAGAAAAAGAAAGCATGGAATCCTAAAGAAAATGAAATTGCTTATCAACCAAAAAGAGTCGGTAACTCATATGTTTAGGATTATAACACATGGGCAAACTACACAACATGTGGAAGATTTGGACACATAGCTGCAAACTGCATGAGACAATAGATGAGAAATTTTAGGAGCTAGACTAAACCTACAATGACATGTTTACACTATCATAAATTTGGTCATCTAATAAAGATTGCAGAGACTGAGTGACAGAGACCAACACCTTTTCCAATGGAAACACCATTGAAAACATTAGGAAGATGAGAAACAAATGTGGAGGAAAGATACAAACACTAATGAAGCTAGACCAAGAAATGAAAATGGTGACACCTTATCCAATGGATCTGGTGACATCACCACCTCCACCTAAGATAAACAAGTAAGTATGAAACTGCACTATACTAAGTTATATTTTTCATCAGTTCCATTATACATTGATGAAATGCCAAACTAGAATGATTAAAGATGCACTATGGTATTACTTGTTATGATTATGTGAATTCAATATCATCGATGAATGCATACCGAAAGCATTGGTCTTCATAAAAATCTAAGTTGTCTATACTTACCGAGCATCGTCGGTTAACACATAAAAGGCTAAGTCACTAGTGTAAACTAAGCTCCTTTGGTAATCATGTAAAAAGACAATGTTGTCTTCGCCATATACTGAGATCTATCGATAAACAGTCAAATGAGTTGACATCTAGCCCAAGCATCTCATTCTCACCGAGAATGAAGTGTGTATGCTACCCAAAGACTCTGTCTTCAAACCCTGAGAAGTGGGTGAGCATTTATGACACAAATTAGGGAAAAAAAGTCTATAAATAGTCGACATAAGAACTCTTTATGAACAAAATGATTTGAATGAAGAAGTAGAGAAAAACCAGAGCACTAAGCGACTAGATTGTAGAGCGACTTAAACCTTGTTCAAAAAAACTTAGAAAGATTCCTAGCAGTCATAGAAGGTTGAAGTAAGTAATAGCATCCACCAATAACTCCATTTTTTTTACCGGAAAAAGCCCTAAATTCTGAAACAATGGAAACTACTTCACGAAACTCCAAGATCAAGAATGCAAAGGAGAATAAGGTTAATCTAATCAAGAATGCCACTTTTGAAGAACCTCATTGCAAGATATGTTCCAAGGTTGCTTCACAACCTGACAATGTTGGTGCATTCTTCAGTATACTAGCTAGGGTTTTTCTCATTGAGGACATACGAGCGTATATTCAGTGCAAGATTGCAAAAATAGGAGATATTGAGGTTCAGAAAGCTTACAAAAAGATTTTCAAAGATGATAGAACAATCAAAGAAGAACATAAGCATATTGAAGTGAAAGGGCTCACACATGCCCTATTATTCCCGAAGGAATTCAAGACTGAATGGATTTGGTTAGTGCTAAGCAGAGTGAATAACCAAAAGATGTGGCTGGATGAGCCAAAACTGATAACTAGGGATGTTATACATGTTGTTACCATTTATCCTATAATTGATAAAGCAAAAGAAGTAAAGAAACCCACTTGCACTGACATTGAAAAGGCCACATGAGAAGCATGGGATGGAAGAGGATTAAAGGTATTCACCATCACCGATGATGAAATTAAATTTGGAGCATGTGTCTTAGGATACAAATTCTTTCAGGCTAGCAGGATGAACTATATTGCATCTGGAGTAGTGGATACATCACACAAATTTTTTAAGAAGGCACTATAGTTAGATCTATCATAACTTATACTGAGGCAATTAGATGAGAACACGAGGAAAATCATGACTACAAATTATAACTCATGTAAGTTTGGTTTACTCATTATGTGCATATTTTTCTATTTTCAAGAATCCTTCCAATCTATTTAGTAATGTCAAATGGGACACTGCCCGACCAGTGACCACACAGATTAGTGAGTTCATCAAATCACTAGGAGATAATTTTGAATCAGTCATGGATGAATACTTCACTAGATTCAAAGAAAGAATGTAGAAGAGGATGAGGATACCAGAACAACAGGTAGAAAAGTACAAGACTGATATTTTCTTTATGGTGGACATTGATTAAACCTATATCAAGCCAACTGTACCGAGGATAGCATGGTTGGCACCACTTGACTATGAGGTCAACATAGACAAGCCACAACCTAAGTTTGGAACTTATGAGGAAGCCAAGGAAAGGATAAAAACTAGCTTAGTTGTGAAGAATATTGATAGGAAGAAGGACAAAATGGATAAGACTTTGAAGAAAAATTTGTCCGTAAATGAAGAGGAAATAGAAAAGATAGAAGAAACTGAGGGTCAGTTACCTATCAGTGAAGCTGAAAAGGTGAGTGACTTAGAATCCAAAGAGTTAGATGCACACCCCCAAAGAAGCCTAGAACAAATTTTGCATCTAGGACTAGATGTCATACAAAAAAGGATGCAAGTCCTTCACCTGCCAAGAAAGGTCAAGTAAGGACCTATAAAAGAAATCCTCAAACTGGGAAAAGGCCCTGACAAAAAGAAGAAGGCTAATCAGAACTAAGGAAGACATAAAGGATACTAAATAGGATGAACAACCTATTAAGAACCAGTTTCCTACCACAATTGATGAGGTATGTGCAGTTACTATCAAGTCAGGTTCAATCACTGACCCCAAGATCATAAAATGGATAAATTTGGACCCCGCAGACTAGAACAAGATTGAAGAGGCTATTATCATAATGATGCACATATTCAAATATGTTCCAATATAGTTTGAAGAAAAAATACCTAAAGAAATTCTAGAGAGACTCTCTACAAGGTGGACATATGCTCTAAAGGAAGAGAAAAATATAAGGGAAAGAGCCCTAGTTTTAGTCATGCCATTTGAATCTAAAACGGAAGAGATTGAAGAAATGATGAAGAAACATTCCAAAAGGTTCTCACCAAAGTTAAGAGCCTACAAAGTGCTACAGGAACATCTGATTGATCTAGATAGAAAAAGTGAGGATGAATGGAGAAATATACTTGATGTACCTAAAAAGGACACAAGTCCCGAGCCACAGTTAGCTCTTATCGATAAACCACAAAATGAGAAAGATCAGGCTAAATCAAGCCCAGAGAACATTCTAATAGATGATGCTGAGGATGTAAATGAAGAAAAATTGAGCACAACATCTAAGAAGGATATGGACACTGCAGATGAAACATGGCCTGATAATACTATCATTGATATTACCGGAGAAGATCCTACAGATGAAGTACAAAAATATGAAGATGTCACTGTCGTCCCAGACCAAACCAATGAACAAGACACAACTACAAATGATGCATAGGTAAATATACCAGGCCAAATGCCATCGTTAATACAAGCTATTAACATAATCTCACAAAAGGAAAACTCACCCGAGACTGATGCAAGCATACCCGAAGATAAGGGTAATGATGAACATAAAGATACAATTGATGAATAGAATGTAGTAGATGGAGAACCAAAGGAAACAGATGGAGAAAACAAAGACAAAGGTGAAGACAATAAAAAAGGTAATTCTCCTCCTAAGGATACCGAAGGAGATGCTACAGATAAACTGGAGGTTGATGTGGAGACATCCACTCCCAACTGATAGGCAGATACCGAGCAACAGACAAAAGACACAACACCACACAAGCCTTCATCAATCACATCTGACCAAGAAAAGGATCTTTCTTTGGTGCTACATTCAAGTGCTTCCCACTCAGCATCCAAGAAGAAGAAGAAGACAAATAAAACCAAGCTGCAAGTAACAGTGGATGAAATCATTGAGATACCAAAATGTGACCCTTCTACATTGGATTTTGAATCTCTCCAAGAGTATGGGGAAATATGTCAAAGAAAAGAAATGCAAGAAAAGCTAAGAAAGGAGCACAAATAATCCCTAGTATTAGAAACTACAAGGGATATATTGACACAAATAGTGCCTGACATAGATGTTGATCAAGATATCCCCATCCTTGATCAACTTGTCATTCTAACCGAGGCCATCACATCTCAGAATGTGGATGCAGAAAAAGCAATTGAAGAACGAGCAGAACAAAAATATCAATACAAATTGACAAAAAAGATTAGCCAAGAAGTGGTAGTGAACAAGGTAAAGCTCTCAAAACTGCATATGAATTAGATCTAATAATTTCTGAAGCTATTTCCTTAATACAAAAGTTGTGCACTTTAGAAAAATTCACTAAGGAAAATAGTGATAAGATTGCACAAATAGATTCTGATCTAAATACAAGTGCACACAATCTAACCACAAATGACAATGCAATAAAGATGCATTTGGAAACTATTATTAAATCTAGAAGGTTGAGACAAAAAATTCTAGAGGCAGAAACCAAGTTTAGAGATGAGGTTACTGAGCTACAGGCTCTAATGCTACCAAATCTTACACTTTTGCAACAACGCATGACTTCGACAAGAGAGTTAATTGCCACCCTAGAGATGTCTATAGTACACAACATCTATGATATGCATGCCCAAATCACACTAGAGAAAATGGCTCTTGAAAACCTACAAGAGAAATGGGAGAAACTATTAGAATACATGAAGAATTCCCATTCCCATATTTTTGATAAGTTGTAAGTATACACCTTTGCCCTTACTATCAAAAAGGGGGAAATTGACATGTATATTAGTAAAAAGGGGAAAATGATATGAAGATAAGGTGAAACAAGAGAATAGTATAAAGGCAAGTGTACATGTATATACATATACTATACCAACATATACATAGAGGAGTCATAATGAAAAGGTAAACACATGGTGTACATACTACACAGTTTGGTATTTTCACATATTGGTTGATGATACTAATGTCAAAGGGGGAGATTGAAGACATTATTTTTTCCATTATTATGCAAAGGGAAAATGATTTTTGAACCATCGGTAACACCTACACCAAAAGACAGGATTTCAATAAAAACTGAAAGTGTTAAGTTCAAGAGAAACCCAGCAAGATAGATCACAAGAGAAACCTGACACAATTTGCATAGTTCAACCTGAAAATGTTGAAGTGTACACTGATAGAATAGAAAATAGTGGAACCTGACAGAGCAAGGGAACTTGATAGACATTTCACATAAGTAACATTTATAGACATACACCAGAAGAACCCAAGCATCAACCACCAAAAATTAGTTATATCCTGAGAAATGTGGATCTGACTTCCACATCAGATAAAAAACTTATGTTTTATATTTAGTGTTTTGGTTTGATTTAAAACCATTTCTTGAGGGACAAGCAATGTAATTGTAATTGTTTTAATTAGTCTAACTGATTAAAAACATGCAAACTAGGAGATCAAGGTCAAGTTGTAAACCTTTGATCATAGAGTTATCATTGTAATACATGAAACTTAATTAGGTCAATCTATTGTATAAATAGATGGGTAATCATTAATTTCATATGTGTGTGAGGATGATAGTATCCAAGGATCACATCTATGGATTAGACCAAGATTTTCAAGAAGCAGAACATCAAAAGATGAAATAGGTTATCAAGAACGAAGAATCAAGGCTACCAAGCAACATAGGTATTAATCAATCACATTAGGTGATATATTGTACATGTGAATTTAATGGATCTATAATTAGAAATTGTATATTGCATACACTCAGGTCATTTAATATTTTTGTCTACATTCTAACAAGTGTAGCAAATAGAAGAAATCCTTGTGAAAGGTGGATTTAACAATCCTTTGTAAATATCTTAACCGAGTGCACACTAAAAACTATTTTTAAAGCTCTTAACAGAGTAGACCTTAACCAGTCTCCACATAATACTCCTAATAGGGTAGATCATCAGAAGTGATCAAATTGTAAGCCTTAACTGACCCCCTTCCATTCGGTAGATAGTGAAGCTTTGTGGGTTTCATCCCCACCATAGTTTTTACCTTCTAACAGGGGTTTTCTGCGTTACCAAATCTTGTGTCATGTGTCTATACATTTCATGAATGTTTCTATGAATGTTTTACATGCTTATTAAGTTAATGAATTGATATTGCATACACAAAGATAAAATAGCATAAATGGTGTGTACCACATTTGAATACTAAAATGATAAAGGTTAAAGTGATAAAATTTTTGAGGGTACTAATTCACCCCTCCCCTTTCAGTACACCATTCCATTATTTCCAACATTATACATGTAAAACACCATAGGGAACCCACTGGGCCATTTTCCATCAACTTGAATGGATGTTTCTTAAGCTTCAGTCATGGCCTCTCAGTAATATCAATAAACTTAGGAGTAACCATCTTAAATTTTCAACCACAAGAAAAGATATCAAATAAATACCTCAAATAGTTCACAACTAAGGTTCTTTTTGAAGAGCACAACAACACCCGATTGATTTGATCTTCCAGATCAACATAAAAAAATCTCTCCTTATCACTTGGATCTTTGTTAATGGATCGAACACTGATACTTTATCTCCAACAAATTTCACAATGTGCAAGGTAAGAATGAAATCTAAAATAGTCATTTTATCTACCTTCATACACATACATTAAATGTACTTACCGATAGAGTTTACCTTTTCACCAATTGACCCAAAAACTCATTACCGATGATCAAAATACTATGTAATTCATCAAAACTTCATAATACACTCCAAAAATTCTCATTGCATCTTAAAATGCTAATAGATCTTACCATACACCTATAGGGGGTCCAAAGATGGATTCAGCAATACTTTCTCCCCCTAAGCCACATGAAGGCTTAGTTTGAGGATAAATTTTACACACTCAATGGAGATGTTGATTCCTCTGATGTCTTACTATCTTCCTTCTTCTTCCAAATTTTGTTCATCTCTTCCCTGATCTCTTCTACATTCACAGTCTTCTTTTCTTTCTGATTGCTTGACTAGTTAACCGATTGGTTCCTTGACCTACATTTCCTTGCTAGATTTCCAATCTTGTGACAATGAAAACATGCCATAATAGTTGATCTCCATGGTCCAACATTACCTCTTTCAGACCTCATTCTGGTAATTCACAACCATGTGTCCATAGTTACCATAGATTGAGCATTTGACATTAAATTCCCTCTCTCTTTGGTAAGGTCTTTCCCGGTCCACTGATGACCTTTGATTGTTCACTCTTGACCTGCACTCATCATCTCTTTGACCATAATTGTTGCAATTGTAATACTAACCATCAAAGATACTAGATCTAGATATATAATCATGAGCAGTATGTCCATACTTATTGCAGTTATAACAATATCCATTAAAAGTGCTAGTTCTATCTGCAGACATGACATTTACAGTATGACCTACCTTATGACAATTGAAACATATAGGTTTGTAGGATTTATTACTAGAATTTATTTGTCTTACCTTTGGTAGATAATTTCCTTCTTTCTTGATCTCCTTTGTTCCAGAATGTTTTCCAACTTCAAAAGTAGAATGACCAGTATATCCAAGACATGTGGGCTCTTTTCTCCTTTTATTCCTTAATTTTTCATAAAGGTTTTCAGTGTTCTCATTGAATTTCTTCAGCAGATCATTAGCAGTCTTCAACTCTCCTTTTATTTGCCCATTCTCATTTCTTAGATTCTCATTTTTTTTAGGGATTCTTGATTCTCTTTAATATTTTCTTGTAGATGTTCATTTGTCTCATGTAAATGTGCATGCAATGTACCAACCTCTTGTTCTGATTTGAAAAATTCATCTTCCACAACTTTAAGTGCTTCATCCTTGGCCTTTAGGGTTGTTGGAAATATATTGTAGGCTAGGTGACTGAGAGGGGGGGTGAATAAGGAACCAATAAAACTTATGCACTTTTATCCTTTATTAGATTGACTAATCTAATTTCATGTATGGAACAAAAAAGCAATAAACATTCATAACACTTGACCCAATATTTGGTTACCCAGAAACCTTACAAATAGAAATTAAAATTGGGGTGGGGATGGTACCCACAAGATTTAGAACTAGAGTAATAAATTTGGCCGGTTAAGGCTTACAATTGACTACTTTTGATGGTCTGTCTTGTTAGGAGCAATAAGGACTGTTAGGTCCACCTTGTGAAAGGATTTATACAATAGAGTTAAGTATGCACTCTGTTAGGAGATTTGTGAAGAATTGTTAAGTCCACCCTGTTAAAGGATTTTGACTGATACAACTATTAGGATGAACCAGTGAATGATCTGCTATGCAACTCTGATTTGCTGAATAAGATCCTTTGAAGTAATACTGATCACATGAATGTGATAGATGAGTCTCTATTGTTCCTTTATATTGTTGTAGCCTTCTAATCAATCTACATCTTCATATTCGCATCTGTAATTAATTCATATATCCATCTTACATCATCCTTTGGATAAACAAAGTATCTTACATATATATCTTATCCAAATCAATTACCTCCATAAGTCAGCTACTTATCATATTAATTAGTATAAAAAAATATGTACTAAGTTGGCTCAATGTTGATACTCGGGTCCATTAATCCACTCGGGTGATATAATGACACTTGGGTGACATAGTGAATTGGCAACTCTAGCACTCGGTTGACACTGGGTGCTTGGGCCACAATGATCACTCAGAAATGGTATGCAACTCGGGTAACACTGGTGACTTGGGTGATACTATTTTGAACTAATTTTTTGGTCAACACTGCAGATGCTTAGCTTGGGTAATACTTCAAGCTCCTGGCTCGGTCAACACTATAGCCATATGAATTACTAAGTGTTTTGGCACTAATTGACAACATGTCTTTCCATAAGGTCTAAAACTTCCCCCTTTGGCATTAGTGACAAAAAACACTTATCATACCAAGTTTTTTTTTTATCAAACTCCTAAGTCAAAACTCCCCCTTACCATGTGCTTGGGTCCTTGCTCGGTTTTGACTAGTGCTATGCAACTTGGTTACAACTGACTCTATTTTTTATTTTTCAAAACTATTTTTGTAACTCTGCTATATATATCTTCCTCTTCTCTGTACATGTATTTTCTCATATATATACATATATATCCTATCTTTCCCCCTTGTTTTTGACACAAATGCCAAAAATCATATCTACAAGGTAATACCAAAATATGAAAGGAAATCACTATGTACCTTCAAAATTTGAGACAAATTCTTGTCCCAATTGTCTTGCAACACCTTCAGGATGTGTAACTCAATCTAAATTTCTGTAGACAACTGCATCATAATCTCTGCAACTGAAAAGTTGTTATCATGGATGAGTTTCTTTGCATGAGCAATATGTTTTTGCATGACATCCATATGAGGAAGGAGTTGGCTCTGTATAGCTGATAGGGATTCCCTTGTTCTACCTTCTTCTCTTAGTAGCTCTGCCTGCAGATCAGTCAAATACTTGATCTTAACAAAATGTGCTAAACTTGAACTAGGATTAAGTGCCAACTAGCTTGCACTTTCCTTCAAATCATTGTCAATCTTTGTCAGCTTGTTCTTTATTTCCATGGAAAAGTTAGATGTATCACTCAACTTTACAAATAATGCCACAAAATTATTCACAGTGGTTTCTAGAGAGATAATGATAGTGGTTAGCTTCACTTGATCTATTGCAATCTTACCTGCAACATTCTCTAGAACCTTATTCTCAAATTTTCTCTCTTCCTTTTGAAGTAATTTATCCTGTCCACTAAGATCATGATTAAACTTGTGGACCATGTCAAAAATTTTGTCCATTATAGAGTCTTCCTTGTTGACTTCAATCTCTAGTGAATCAAGGAAAATATCTTTGATTTCCTCTAGCACTCGATTCCTTTTCTTCTCAGCTCAGAGCTTCTATTGTTTTTCTCTTTTCTTCCATAGCTCTCCAAGGATGTCCATCTGCTTGACTCTTAGGCTAGAAAGATGCCAATTAAGAATCACAATTTCTTCCTCAAGGTCAACTTCATCAATAATTATTTCCTTTTCTTTACCCTTGACCTTGGGGTGAGGTGAAGGAATGATTTCCTTACCTTTTCCATCCTCATCCTTGTCCTCAATGTTCAGTTAAAGTAGGTCATTAACTTTTAATGCACCAACTGCAGAATCAATACCAACTATAGAAACAATCAGAGTGTCCTTCTGTGACTTGGTCTGGCTTGGCCCAATAGTAGGTAGAGCTTGATGCTTGGTTCCTACTAAACTTGATGTAGACTCTGTGACTTTTTATTTTCTCAAAGATAAGATACTCTGAATAGGTGATTGGGGCAGGGATGCCATCACTTCTACTTCTATCTGTTCTGCATTAGATTCTTCAATGGTCTATACCTTAGGTAATTCATCATATTTAACCTATACATGAGGTTCTGTACTCTATTCCTCTATCTTTTCATTTCCCTTGTCATCAAAAAGTGATTTCCACTCCTTTGTTCTATTTTCTTGAACAAGATTTAAAAAGTTCTAAACCTTGGAGTGTGATTACTTTCATACTTAGATATAGAATCTTTTACCTCTTTATCAGTCATAGTAGGCATAACTTGCTTCAAGGTTTGTTTCCTAATGTCCTTTTCAATTAGAACTCCATTAAACCAATGAATGGTGATTTCCTTGATAAGGTCTTTAGTCACATGGCTTTTCAATTCAAATGGATCATACTTCCATCTTGCAATCTTCTCTACTAATGCATCCTTAATCATCTTCTACTCATCCTTGGTTATGGAAGCATACTTTAGTGATTTGAGAGATCCCATACCACTACCTCCTTTCAATTCTTCAACCTTCTTCTCAAAGGTAAGTGGTGGCTTCTTGAATGTAACTATATCTTCTTCTTCATGTTCTTTAGGCAATATTAGTTTCCTTCTACATCTTTTGGGTTTGTTTGCAGTGAAGATAGGGTAGAGATCTTTGGTGTTTTTTTGAGGTCTAGCCTCTTCTTCTTAGGTGGCTCCACTTCTACCTCCTCTTCTTATTTCTCAGGTTCTTCATCTTCTATCTTTATGTCATCCCCTTTTCTTTCAGTGATCGAAGTAGGAGAGTGTGATGACTTGCCATATTTATTTTTAAACTTCTCAATTCTCTTCCTTCCTCTCTTCAAGATTTTTTGAAACTCAATTTCCAATGATATTCCACCCTCAGCTTCTTCATAAGTACCAAAATATGGTGCTTTAGGATCAACAGGCTCATTTACAAGAGCTTCAATAATGTCTCTGGTCTCATCTATGTTAACTTCATATGAAAGAGGTTTCACCTATGCAACCCTAGGCTTGACTACTTGAATGTATACTTTGTCATAGTCAACTAGGAAGCATATGTCATCCTTATAGTATTCTACCAATTCTTTGGGAATTCTAAATCTATTATGCATTTTCTCTCTAAAACTTTCAAAGTATGCATCCATGATGCTTTCAAAATTATCTCCCAATTCTGCTATAAACTCATTTATCTGATAAATTATGGGCCTATCTTTCTTCCATACAACTGTGCCTTTTGAAGGGAAAAAATTTTGAACATAAAAGAATAGGCAAACCAAGAGTGAACCAAACTTACATGGATTGGTCTTAGATGCCTGGATGCTCTCCATGTTTTTGCTTAGTTGGATGAGCTGCAACTCGGCTAAGTCAAATGATAGATTGTTCTTCACCACTTTGTATGCCAAGTCCACAGCCTCACATGGAACACATTTTGGTCAGCTTGAATTGTACATCTTATGTGAAATCACATGAATTATGAACTTTATCTCCATGTTAGTAACTCCATTCAACTTCATGCCTCTTCCATCCTACTCAAAAAGAGTCATCTTGGCTAGATCATCTCGGGGTAGGGTTTTAGTTGCTTTAGTTTTTTCGAGCATTGGTTAACCTGTCACTCAGTGTACCATCATCTTAGTGATATTCACTACTTTCTCCAACTAGAGATAAATATTGTGAACATAGCTCATAATAAACCTAATCCACTTTATCATAAAGTTCTTTAGCATATGAAAGATGTGGGTTAAACCCTTGAATTTGAGGTGCTTGTGTTCTGGCTTTAGGTTCCCTCCCACACAAAGTGCCTCATATGCTTGATTCATCTCTAATGTGCCTAGCTATTGAATGGTGCAATGATAAAAAAATCAAATGTCGTGAATCAACAATACCTTAGGAGGAATTTGGGAATGGGCTCCCATTGGATCTATCTCCTCTGCAATCTCTGGATGAAGTTTGAACTTTGGTGGTTCGTAGACAACATTCCTCACTAACATCTCAAATCCCTTCTTGATCTTACTGATGGAAAAAGATGCCATAACACTCAGAGGATTGATAAAACTTTGCTGCAACTAAAGCTTCCAAACAAAAATTATCTCTAAAATTGATAAAATCTCTTAAACACTCTGAAAACTATAAAAATTGGTAAACAATAACCCTTTGATTTCACCATTTATGAAAATTTTTACCATAGGTTTTCATTAAATGATCCATACGTAGTAATTGTCATAGCTCGGGTAGTTCTCCCAGGCTTACTCGGAAGCTTGATGGAAACTAACTTTGCATCTTTGAAACCATACAACCTGACTTAACTCAATTAAGCCTGAGTAACTCGGTTGTAACTGAGAGCCTGACTCGGTTAGAACCATAATGTTTCCCAGTGCATCAATATACAGATTTGGACTTGCTAGCATATCTGGAACTGATGTATGAGGGCTTGTATTCATAGTTCCAGTTATCTCCTTGCATCTTTACTTCGAGATGGTGGATCCAACCAATTCATTATTTTGTGTGCCATTTGATCCTTCATTGTTTTGGTCAGAATTATCAGGAGACTTCCTTACCCACTGCTGACTCATCTGAGTTCTAATTTTAGAAACTTTTTCTTTGCCTTTCTCAAAGCCAGTATCCACTTTTTCTCTATTCATACAATTGTATCTTAGATGACTGAGTTTTTTACACACATGACATATCTTAGTAGGATTCCTTTTTTCTGAGATGATTTTTTGCACAATTTGCACCAATGTGTCCATACTCGCTACAATGACAACATTTGCTCCATGTGTTGTAATCCAAACCAAAAATTGCGTTAGCTAATTGTTTAGCAGGGTTCTATTTCTTAGTTCTGCACTTAGAAGACTTATGACCTTGTTTGTTACAGTTGAAACACTTTCCTTCTAACTTAGGTTTCTCAGTGCATTGACTTGCCCTATGTCTATGTTTGTTGCACCAGTAGCACTTACCATTAAAATTTGACTTTCCATTGCTCCAACACTTATTTGATGTATGCCCTAACTTGCCACAATGATTACAAGTAGGTTTCTTGTCCTTTTGAGCTCCTTGTTGTGAGGATTCACCTTGTTCAGTATACCCTAATCTAGTCTTTCCATGATGTCTGAATTGAGTTTTCTCTGTCAACTGATCCATGCTTACTTGTGAATTCATCATAATCTCAATGGTTTGCTTTTCGGTATTGAGATCATTTTGCAGTCTTTCATTTTCGGTCCTCAGATTGATAACTTCTTGATTTGTACTATTGAGTTGATTTATCATATCTGCTTGCTGAAGTGACAAGTGATGGATTTCATTTTCTTTTTCCTCTAAGCTTGTACTTAGCAATATTTTGTCTTCTTGTGACATTGCTCTCTCAATATCTACTTGGTTCTTTTGTTCCATGAATTCACATATTCTAACTGAATGAATTTCTTGTTCTCTCTTCAACTTTCTGACTTATTCATATAAATTGAGATTCTTTGCAAGTAGGTCTTCAATGGCTGCATCAACTTCTTCAGAACTTATTTCTTTGCATAAATCTTCAATTCTTTCTTCCATGTAACCTTTGTCATTCATTTGCATTGCTAAATATTTTCTTCTTTTCAGGGAATGAGAGAGCTTCTCCTTGAGTTTTTTGATTTGATCCATGGCCACTTGTAGATCTATCTTTTCATTTTCAATGGATTTCTCTAGTCTTTATATTTTCATTGCCTCTAATCTTTTCTCAAGCTGTTAAAATTCTGATAAGAGAACCTCTACTTTGGTACCAATTGTTGGAAATATATTGTAGGCTAGGTGACTGAGAGGGGGGGGGGGGTGAATCAAGAACCAATAAAACTTNGGGGGGGGGGGGGGTGAATCAAGAACCAATAAAACTTATTCACTTTTATCCTTTATTAGAGTGACTAATCTAATTGCATGTATGGAACAAAAAAGCAATAAACATTCATAACACTTGACACAATATTTGGTTACCCTGAAACCTTCCAAATAGAAAGTAAAACTAGGGTGGGGATGGTACCTACAAGATTTAGAACTGCAATAATAAATTTGGCCGGTTAAGGCTTATAATTGACCACTTTTGTTGGTCTTCCCTATTAGGAGTGATAAGGACTGTTAGGTCCACCTTGTGAAAGGATTTATACAATACAGTTAAGTATGCACTTTGTTAGGAGATTTGTGAAGAACTGTTAAGTTCACCCTATTAAAGGATGTTGACTGATACACCTGTTAGGATGAACCAATGAATGATATGCTATGCAACTCTGATTTACTGAATAAGATTCTTTGAAGTAATACTGATCACCTGAATGTGATAGATGAGTCTCTGCTATTCCTTTATACTATTGTGGCCTTCTAATCAATCTGCCTCTTCATTCACATCTGTAATTGATTTATATATCCATATTACATTATCATTTGGATAAACAAAGTATCTTACATATATATATTATCCAAATCAATTACCTCCACAAGTCGGCTGCTTATCATATTAATTAGTATCAAACAATATGTACTAAGTTGGCCTAATGCTAATACTTGGGTCCAGTAATCCACTCAGGTGATATACTAACACTCGGGTGACATAGTGAACTAGAAACTCTAGCACTTAGTTGACATTGGGTGCTCAGGCTACAATGATCACTCAGAGATGGTATGCAACTCGGGTAACATTGGTGACTCGGGTGATACTTTTTTGAACTAACTGCTTGATCAACATTGCAACTGCTTAGCTCAAGTAACACTTCAAGCTGCTGGCTCAATCAACACTGTAACCATATGAATGAATAAGTGTTTTGGAACTAATGGAAAACATGTCTTTCCATAAGGTCTATAAGGGAATCATCTAAAAATTTCCTTGCATCCTCTATAGATCTTCTTGATTCCAATTCTTCACCCACCCTGATTGATTGAGGTTCAATCTATCTCACTTAAGGTTTTTCTTGTCTTTTTTCAATTTTTAATTTTCCTTAGCCTTGGCTTCTAGGAATGCTTTAGATTCATCAGATCCACTTTGTTTAGAAAATTTATCAATATAGTCTTAACTCTCACTTAATTTTTCAACAAGATATTTTCTTTTAGCTCTAGCCTGCTTGAGTTTTTTCTTCAATTCCTCAATGACCATTTTAACTTCTTTGAGTTGCATCTTGTGCTTCAACAAATCTTCAATATTCACCTTAAGGATCCTCCCTGAGTTGTTAGGCTTCTTCAAGGGAACAATGCTCTAATTCCAATTGTTAGTCTTTAAAGGCTTTGAGAGGGGGGGGGGTGAATCAGTGCACCCATAAATCTGAAAAAAATCTTTGATAACTTCCACAAGATCCATCATGTAAAAGAAAATATTACATAGAAGCTAAGCACATAAACCATTTACACAAAGTAAATTGAAGACATAAGATTTCCTAATGGAAACCCTTGTTAGAGGGAGAAAACTACATGTAAGATGATACCCACAAATTTCACTAGTGCACCAAAGAAATATGCCTTGTTAGGAGCAATTAGAAACACCGTACATAGTGTATACCCAGTTAAGAGCATCTTTATCCCAGATAGAAGCTAATACAAGTCATGTTAAGAATACCATGTTAAGGAATTACAAGCTCCTTCTAAGAGTTACCTAGTTAGAGGATTTATACTTTAGATCCTGTTAAAGATCCTGCTCACCCTATTAGGAGTTACCTTGTTAAAGAATTTTACCTACAAACCTATTAGGGCTTGCCTTGAGACATACCCAAGAGTAAATGATATGAATATGACACTTCCTATCTGACAGATCCACTTCAATTTTGATAACAACGCCGCCTTGAACATCCAAAAACTTCACACAATCACAATCACCTATCGCAATGCCTCAACTATCCAACAAAAACCCTAAAACTTGAGTTCATCCTTATTTTATAACAACTTATCCAAGTCAGTCTTTTTACCAAAAATATTTTACCCACCGACATAAAAAATAAGTCTGATCGCACCAAAATGCATTGGTCAACTCAATAAAGTCAACACAACATTAACCAAGTTGTAAACTATCATTAAAAAAATTACATTGATCAACTAGTTGATCTAATCAGACTTTCTTTGTTTGTCTCTTGTTCTTCCTGTTAGTGTAACTTGAATCCTCACTAAATTTCTCAATTCTTCAATCTAACTAATACAATTGTAGATATAGCTAAATATGCCTCTGTAGATGAAAAATTCATGACTGCACATTTTAACTCGATCTCTAACTCCAAATTCAGTTGCTTGCACCTCACATACTATCTTCTTCCTAGTTGACTTAAAACTTAGTCATTTCTCCAGTTAGATCCTTAAACACCATCGGTAAAAATGTTCGCATACTTCCAATAGATCATATTTCCAATAATGACAACGCCACAATACACTCTTATGATCAACACTCATATCACCTTCACCAAATGCCAACATGTTCCTCTTCCCCATCTCTCTCCCCTCTCTCACTCTCTTCCTCTCTCCTGCATATCCCTACCTATCTCTCTCTAAACATAAGCCCTAAGTGAAGGAATTATATTTTTCCATTATTATATACAAGGAAAAACATGATCTACACCTTCAGTTTACACTACACTGACAGATAGGGCACAACACTACCCGGCGCCAAGGTTACCCGATACTGCCAAGTACAAAGCATCCCGAAAAACACTACTCAGTGTTACCCGATGATAAAAAGAACAAGGGAATCTGATGAGTAACCAATAGTGCAACCTGACAAAACAACAAAAGATAGGAACCCAACAGATGAAGGGAACCTGATGATCAGTTCAACAAAGGAACACCGATAGACTTTCAGTTCAACCCAATGGTTTAGAACCGATAGTCAGTTACATCCCGCCAAAAGTGGATCTGACTTTCCATATTAGATAAATCATTGAAGTTTTATATTTATCTTCTTGATTTGTTTTAAATCCATTATGTGCAGAGAAATAAATGTAATTTTTATTATTTTAATCAGTTCAAGTGTTTTAAAACATGCAAACTAAAGGATCAAGGTCAAGTTGTATACCTTGGATCAAGAGTTAACATTGTAATGCGTGATTCTAGAATAGGTCAAATACTTGTATAAATAGATACTCAATATATTATGAACATGTTGTTCGATGATGATTGTAGCCACTAAGAGCATCTAAGGATCAGACAAGAGAATTCATGCAGAAGGATAGAAAAGGATCAATTCAGTTTCAAGAACAGAACATAGGCTCCCGACGAATAGGAAAAGGTATTAATCAATCAATATAGGTGATATTCATATTATGAGAGCTTTAATGGATCTATGATCAACAACAATAGATTGCATACATTCAGGTCAAACATATTGTACTCATTCTAAAAAGTGTAGTACACTTAAGAAATCCTTTCAAGAAAGGTTGACCTAACAGTCCTATTGTAAATCTCTTAACCGAGTGCACACTTCATTAGTGTTTCTAAAGCTCTTAACATAGTAGATCTTAATAGGTCTCCAATTTAATACTCCTAATAGGGTAGATCATTAGAAGTGATCAATTGTAAGCCTTTACCAACTCCCTTCCATTCTGTAGATAGTGAAGTTTTGTGGGTGCCATCCCCACCGCAGTTTTTACTTCCTAACAAGAGTTTTATGCGATATCATATCTTGTGTTATGTGTTTATTACTTTCATGAATGTTACAAACAATTAAAGATCATGAATTAATATTACATACATAAGAAAGAACATCAGATATGGTCGATAATATAGTAAAGAATGATTTAATGATGAAAGGTGAAAAGTGTTAAAAGTTTTAGAGGTATTGATTCACCCCTCCCCTCTCAATACTACTTCCCATTAATACCAACAATTGGTATTAGAGCTAAGTCTCTTCTTAGAAATCTTAAAGGCTTAAGAGCAAAGATCATACAATGGAGAAGTACAAACTTGATAAAATATTGAGAATAAAAATCTTGAGATATAGATGTTCTATGAATAGTATAAAGAAGCGAGAATCAAGATGAAAGAGCTGTTGGATGAGAGAAAAGGTATAGCAACTCAGAGCAATGAAAAAGATTATCAAGAAGAAGAGATTCTAGATTTCTTTGAATCTTTAGTATCAAACACAAGTAATGCATCAGATACATCAGAAGAGAACATCACAAATCTAAAGGAGGTCAATCAACATCTAATAGAGCAAATAAAGATGCTGCAAATAGGTCGAGAGACCCAGATGGAAAGAATGATTGATGTGATGAGTTCTGCTAGACAAGCTGAAACAGAAAGAACACTAGCTATTGATGAAAGAAGGAAGATTATAGAGAAGCTACAAGAAAAGGAGTTAGAAATTCAAAGACATGCTGGGCATCACCATGAGATTACAATTTAGATTATTCTTATGAGTCAAGAAGAAAACAAAATGAATATAGAACTCATTGAAAGAATACAGGCTATCGGTGAACTAAGAGAAGAGAATGAAAAAATAAATCATGAGGTTAGATTTCAGCAACAACATAATGAAATTATCAGAAAGGGTGAAGAAAGAAATAAAAGAATGGATGATTTTCTTGAAGGACAATGAAGAGTCAACAACAAAAATGGTCTAGGCTTAACCGAAAATGGAGAATCATCAAATCAAGCCAATCCAAAGAATATCTATGAAAATCCAAGACCAAGAAAGCTGACATGAAAACACTGTGGAAAGAAAGGAAAAACATCAAATGTTTGTAGAGACAAAATGAAAGGTATTCCTAAATCTACATCTTCATTCATAGGATTCTATTATAAATGTAACAAGAAATGAAATAAAGTATATGAATCTAAGTCTAAGATGGGTCAACCAAAGAAGGAAACCTACATGGACAAATATTGTCCTACATGCAAAATGAATGGGCACACAAGTCTTGAATGCTAGAAAAAGAAAAGGAAAGCATGGAAGCCTAAAGGTCAAGAAACTCCCTATCAATAAAAGAGAATCAACAATCAATATGTATGGGACTTCACTGTATAGTACATGGAATTTTTTTATAGCATGTGGTAGATATGGTCACATTGCTGAAAATTGCATGAGAGCATGGACCAAAAGGTCGAGAGGCTGGAAAAACCCCAGAATGGCATTCTTACACTATCATAAAGTTGGTCATCTCAAGAAAGACTATAGAGACCAAATGACAGAGACAAGAACATATCCCAATGGAAACACCATTGAAGATATCCAAAGGGCTAGAGACAAAATGTGGAGAAAATCTTCAAGCAATGATGAAGCTAGACCAAGCAATGAAAATGGTGACACACCATCCAACGGATCTGGTAACATCACCACCCCCACTTACGTTGAAGAAGTAAGTATGGAACTACACTACACCAAGTCATGTTTTGTATCAGTTCCATTATACAAATTGATAGACAGTCAAAATCTGCATGAATAAAGATGCATATTATGTTACTTGTTACAATTCTGAGAAAACAACCCCATCGATAAACACATACCAAAAATCATCAATGAACATAAAGGATGAGCTGTCTATACTTATCGAGAATTGTCGGTCAACACATAAAATGGCTAAGTTGCCAATGTAACCTGACACCCATCAGTAAGAAAGAAATGTTATAAAGTTGTCATGATAGAACACTGATATTCGTTAGTGAAAGAAAAAATATTAAACAACCATCCCAAGCATCCTGACAACACCGATGATGATTTTGAAAGTCTTCCCAATGAACTCCGTCTTCATGACACGATGAGTCATTGAACATTTATGATAGACTTAGGGAAAAAGTATATAAATACTCAATGGGAGCACTTCATTTTGCACACGCAATTTGAAGAGAAAAAGCAAAGTGAAACCAGAGTGATAAAAGATTAGATAGTAGAGAGACCTCAACTCGATCTAGCACACTCCAAACAGATCGCTCACCAGTATCACGGATTGAAGTAAGTACCGAAGGCACTGAAGAACTCTGTTGTTATTTTCAAGAAAGCCCTAAATTTGAAAAATGATGGCAACCACTTCAAGAACTATAAAGATCAAGAATTATAAGAAGAATATGGTTAGGATGATAAAGAATGACACCTGTGTGGAACCAAAGTACAAGATATGCCTAGAGATTGCATCGCAACCCGATGAATCTAGCGCTTTTTCTAAGATTCCACCTAGGATTTTGCTAATAGAGGACGTAAGGTCCTACATTCACTGCAAGCTTGCTGAAATAGGTGATCTAGAGATGGATGAAGCTTACAAGAAGCTGTGTGATGCAGAAGGGAATCTGAAGGAAGAGCACAAACACTAAGAGGTTGAAGGGATAACTAATGCCCTATATTTACCAAGGGACTTCAAAACTGACTAGATTAGGTTAGTTCTGAGTAGAATGCATGATCAGAAGTTGTGGTTAGATCAACCTAAGAAAATCACTAAGGATGTCCTTCATGCTGTAACTGGTTATCCAATAATTGACAAGCCTAAGGCACACAAGAATCCCTCTGGGCCAGAAGTTGAAAAGATCACAAAAGCTATGTGGGATAACAGAGGTCTGAAATTGAATACCATCACCATCAAGGAACTAAGTTTCAGTGCATGTGTAATTGGTTACAAGATCTTCCAAGAAAGCAGGCTTAACATCATTACATCTATAGTAGTAAGCACAACTTACAAGATAGTGACAAAGGGAATTCAGATGGATCTATGTGAGATCTTGTTAAAGAAACTTGATGAGAACATGACAACAATAAGGTCTGCAAAGACAAACACATGTAAGTTTGGTTCACTTATCATGTGTATATTTTTCTACTTTCAAGAATACTTTCCTTCAGTAGGAAAAGTAAAGTGGGATACAAAAAAACTAGTCACATTACAGATTAATGACCTTATCAAGTCATTAGGAGATAACTTTGATTCAGTTATGACTGCATACTTTCTTGAATTCAAGGAAAAGATGATGGAAAGAGTGAGAATCCCTGATAAAATAATTGAAAAACATAGGGATGAGATATGTTTTATGGTGGATACAGACTTTACACACATAAAACCGGTTGTACCAAGAATAGTTTTGTTAGCCCCTCTTGACTATGAAATCAACATAGATCAAGCAACCAATGCAATTGATGCATTAACCAATGAGCCAATTGACAACAAACAACTGAGGTTTTGCACCTATAAAGAGGCCAAGTCCAAGATAAAAATAGGCCTAGTCATCAAAAAGACTATCAACAAGAAGAATAAGATGGTTAAGAATCTTAAAAAGATTCTATCAGTTAATGAGGAGGAACAAGAACAAACATAGGAAATTGATGAATAAGGTACCATCGGTGAAGGGCAAGATGAGCATAAATCATATTCTGAGGCAACTTAGTCTGATACACCTCCACCTCCTACAAAGAAACAAAGGACAAGGAGTTAAACTAAAAAGACCGATACCACACATCTTAAGAAAGGTCAAGTGAGGACCTATAAGAGGAAGCAGCCAACAAAGAAAACAAAGGAGAAAACTTTGAAGACTACACCTAAAAAAAGGAGGAAAAGAATGGCCAGGACTAAAGCTGATATTGAAGATTCTAAAGATGATGAGGCTAGTGTAGTTAAGAAAAATTTCAGGAATCAAACAATTGATGAGGCTATTGATTCTATTGCTGCAACTGGGACCATGTTTGATAAGAAAATTGGACAATGGGATAAACTTGAGCCAGAGGACCAAAACAAGATACAAGAAGAAATCATCAAGGCAATGGTAAAATTCAAATATGTACCAGTTGAATTTGTCAACCAAATACCCAAAGAGCTGGGTAGCAGAATATATCAACAACGGTCATATGCTCTTCATACAGAAACAAAAACAAGGGAGAGGGTACTTGTCACACTTATGCCTCCCAAATCAAAGATGGAATAAATAAAGGAAATAATGAAGAAGAACTCTAGTAAATTTGTAGCCAAAATTAGAGCTTACAGAGTGCTAGAAGATAAGATTATAGAACTAGACATCATGACTAAAACAAAATGGAGACAACTCCTAAATTTTCCTGCAGAGTCAACAAGTCATGAGAATTAGTTACTTCTTACCGACACACCTCATGTAGAGGAGGAAAAAGATAATGCCAGGCCTAAGCATATTGGTTTGGACAATGTTGAAGATATGGAACCAATTGATTTGGACAAAGTCATGGATGATCTTGACATTCAAGACATCACACATTATGACTCTTATAAGGATCCACAGAAGATGATGTAATATTTATATCTCTTAAGGATCAAATCAAGAAACAACAAATGGAGACCCAAGAAAAGAAGGACATGGATGTTCCTGATGAAATAAGGTCAGACACATCAATAATTGGCATCATAGGTATGGACCCTATGGTGCAGAGCACCCTAAGGTTTAGCTCAAAACCCTAGCCCCAGCATTTTGATAACAGTTTTGATACAAGTCTTCTAACGAACAAGTCATGTTTTGCTAAGTCGCAAAGTCGCAGAGCCAGCAGAGAGTAGAAAAGTAATGCATCGCAAGCTCGCGAGTTCATTGGCAGTTAAGGGAAAAGCATGGCGAGCGCGCGACTACGGCGTATCGTCCAGTCGCAAGGCAAAGGTCAACTCAGAGAAACACATAGTGGGTACGCGACGAGCGCTAATCGCTCGGTCGCAAAGCAAGTAGCAGCTCGGGATGAAGAGGTGCGAGTGCGTGACTAATGTGCATCGCAGACTCGCAGAGTAAATAATAGCTCATGGAAAAGAAGTGCGGTTGCGTGATAATGCAACGTCGCTCAGTCACGAGGTAAAAGCCAAGTCAGAAAAAGACATAGAAAGAGCACGACAAGCAGGTAATCGCTCAGTTGCAGACTAAGACATGAAGAATGTCTTTCATTCGTGACTATGCGATGAATAGAAAAGACAGTCAAGAGAGTCAGCAGGATGACATGTCAATAGGAGAAAGCGTTGAAAAGGTCATAACCACCAAATAGAAAAGAGAATGACACGAAGGAAAAGAGCCATGTATAGAGTGTCGACCATGCAAGGAAAGTAATTACAGGTTGCAGACGAAGATGGAGAACGAAGAACAGCTGGAAGGCTGAGATCGACAGGTAACCACCAGGGTTACAGAATCAAGGAGAAGCCAGAGATAAAACAGAGAAGAAGAATCTGTGAAAGCGTTGAGATAGTTCAGAGTTCAGTTCAGTTGAAGAGTTAGTTAGTTGCAAAGACTAGACTAGCAGAGAGTTGTAATCTTCTGTATAATCAATAAAGAGAAGTTTTGTCTGTATTTTGCGTGTTCTGTTGTTCTGAGTAGATTTTTGTAAAGTGCTGTTTTGTTTCCATTAGATAATATGGGTGCTTCTTGACTCTGATAATCTGTTCCATGGATTGTGACAGTCAAGAAGAATCCTCCATGTATATTATGCTTGTTTCTGTATTTTTGTTGGATGAGAAGCTAGTCAAGAGGTCAGACAAGTCCTAGGCGAGCCTATGGTCCGGCTAGAGACTTGTAGAAGATAGATAAGTAAGAAGG
>MU227446.1:1061892-1101411 GCA_018584345.1 Thuja plicata
CTAGGCGCAGGGTATACAGAGAATACTTGGTGAAATGGTCAGGGTTACCAGAGGCAGAAGCTACATGGTTGGCTGAAACAGAATGTAGAAGACATGGAATTGGTTCGGCATTGCTGCCAACCAGTTCGAGCTAAATTTTTGCCGTCTCAGAGACGGGGGGAGTATGGAGCAGAGCACCCTAAGGTTTAGCTCAAAACCCTAGCCCCAAAATTTTGATAACAGTTTTGATACAAGTCTTCTAACGAACAAGTCATGTTTTGCTAAGTCGCAAAGTTGCAGAGCCAGCAGAGAGTAGAAAAGTAATGCATCGCAAGCTCGCAAGTTCATTGGCAGTTAAGGGAAAAGCACAGCGAGTGCGCGACTACAACGTATCATCCAGTCGCAAGGCAAAGGTCAGCTCGGAGAAATGCATAGAAGGTACGCGATGAGCGCTAATCACTTGGTCGCAAAGCAAGTAGCAGCTCGGGATGAAGAGGTGCGAGTGCGCGACTAATGTGCGTCGCAGACTCGCAGAGTAAATAACATCTCATGGAAAAGCAGTGCGGTTGCGCGAAAATGCAACGTCGCTTAGTCGCGAGGTAAAAGCCAAGTCAGAAAAAGACATAGCAAGAGCGCGACAAGCAGGTAATCACTCAGTCGCAGACTAAGACATGAAGAATGACTTTCATTCGCGACTATGCGATGAACAGAAAAGACAGTAAAGAGAGTCAGCAGGCTGACATGTCAATAGGAGAAAGCGTTGAAAAGGTCATAACCGCCAAATAGAAAAGAGAATGACACGAAGGAAAAGAGCCATGTACAGAGTTTCGACAATGCAAGGAAAGTAATGATAGGTTGCAAATGAAGATGGAGAATGAAGAACAGCTGGAAGGCTGAGATAGACAGGTAACCACCAGGGTTACAGAATCAAGGAGAAGCCAGAGATAAAATAGAGAAGAAGAATCTGTGAAAGTGTTGAGATAGTTCAGAGTTCAGTTCAGTTGAAGAGTTAGTTAGTTGCAGAGACTAGACTAGCAGAGAGTTGTAATCTTCTGTATAATCAATAAAGAGAAGTTTTGTCTGTATTTTGCGTATTCTGTTGTTCTGAGTAGATTTATGTAAAGTGCTGTTTTGTTTCCATTAGATAATATGGGTGCTTCTTGACTCTGATAATCTTTTCCATGGATTGTGACAGTCAAGAAGCATCCTCCATGTATATTATGCTTGTTTCTGTATTTTTGTTGGATGAGAAGCTAGTCAAGAGGTCAGACAAGTCCTAGGCGAGCCTATGGTCCGGCTAGAGACTTGTAGAAGATAGATAAGTAAGAAGGTGCGGGACTGTAGTGATTCAGTCATGAAGAGTGAGAGACAGTGAGGAGTAAAGATATTCGGTGGGTAGGGAACCTAGGAGAGAGGGACTAGAAATGTCCTTCTGGTTAGGGTCTGAGAGTAGCCCTAAGAGACTCAAGTGTGAGTCTAGAGAGAGTCCTAAATTGAATAGGATTCCAGGTGAGATTCCTAGAAGAGAGTAGGAATTTTAGAGAGTTAGGTGACCTCCCCATCACCCTACCGACCAAATACAAAAGGATGAAGTTGTCACTGCTCAACTGGATCAAACCGATGAGTAGGACACAAATCAAGATGCAACACAAGTGAGCACTCAGGATAATATGCCAGTGCTAATAAAGGCCATAAATATACTAGAAGGTAATGAAGGATCTACTATAGAAAATTCAAGCATACATGTTGTGGGTCCACAACACACACCCCATTTCTTTGGTCCTCTAACCATGGGGACCCCCCTTCTTTTTTTTGGCTTTGTGTTTGTTTGGTCTAGTTTGCCCCTTTGAGTCCTCGCTCGGTCAGCCTCAGAAGAACAGGCGTCGGCATGATCTTAAGAGAAAACACCCCTTTTTTGGCCTTTTGGCATTTTAGGGACCTTGGTACTCTGAAACACCAAGATGACCGAAAGGTCAAAGATCAGTACTTTCAGTGTTTTCAGTCTCCAAAAACACCGAAAGTCTGAAGGGGTCTACTTCCGAACGTTCAATGTTTTGGACACCGAAATTACCAAAGGTGCTGACGTCATGACCCGTGGGTTATAAGTCAAGGATGCCCCAATTTGTAAACACTTATCATCCTCGAGCTTGCAACTTCAAGTTTTTTTTTCTGCCTTCGGCCCTAAGTCTGATTGTTCACATGCCCCTCTGGTTTCGTTCTCTTTTCTTCCTAGTTTTCACTTTCATTTTAGGTTTTTTCTTTCTTTCTTTTCTCTAGCGCTTGTTCATCCTAGGGCATTTTAGTTTTCTTTTCCCCTGGTCTCTAAGGGGACCTGTGGGCGCTTTAATTTTAGGAAGGGGTCTGTCAGTGTTGAGTTGGTTTTTTCTGCCCTTTAGGTTTTTTGTGTTAGGGTTTTTTTTTTTTGGGTCGTGACCTTTGTCGCAGGTCTTTGGCCTCTGAAAGGATGAAAACCAAGTCTTGGTTATCTGTCATGTTGTTGGAGATTCAGCCCTTTTAGTGTTTCGGACCTCTGAAACATCTAAAACCCTGGCAGGTCCAAATCCCCAAAAGTCCTATCCATCGTCGCTATTTCAAAGGTTCAAACTTTTTGGCACTTTAGACTCCTGAAAGGCCCAAAATCCTGACAAGCCCGAGTCTCTGAATCCTGGTCTTCAAAGCTTTGAGATTTTTGACATCTACAAAACTTTTAGACTTTTGGATATCGAAAGGTCTGAAACAAACTCTACGAATGATAGCTTTTTGCACTTTCGGCCTTTTCGGCCTCCGACACTTTATTCAGTTTTCAAAACCCGGAAAGTGCAAAAAATTATAGGCTCAGTGACTTTGGATTTTTTCACTCTATTTTCTTAGTTTAATTTAGCTTTCCTTCAGTTTTTTCCTTAAAATAAGATACTGATACTTGCACGCTCTATCACAAGAATGAATGAGAAAAGGATTACTTCTCCCATGAAGTACCAATACAAGGGGAACACTCCCCCTTCAAATATTGGCAACAAGAAAAGTGAGATCATTGATACTGATACCGGGAATGTAAATTGGGATCAATTCTTGACGAGGTGTGTCCAACCACAAGGAAGGTTAGAGGACTGTACTTCATTTGTATTAGTAGGACTTGTCAAAGTAGCAGCCCACCCCGTGGCGGTGACCTCACCTGAGTTAATCATGACCTTAGCAAATCACTATGATTTAGATAGAAGGGTGGTTCAAAACATAGAGGGCCTAAATTAATATTAGATATCAGGCTAGATGTTATAGATGATGTATTCCATCTTAACAAAATCATAGACAAGTTCTATGGCTTCTTGATAGAAAATGGGAATCTATGGTTTAGAAATAAGGGTGACATAGCATACGAGATAGTCAATGACCATTACCTTGAACAACCTCTCCCAAAGAATAAGTTGGAAAAAATAGACCTAAGGAGGGGATACATGAAGGATGACATCAAAGTGGCCATAACCATGTTGAGCTGACTATACGGGTTACCACAGTCCTCCCAACTGGAGAATTGGATGATTCTCCTTATTGAAATACTCAAAGGTCACAGGTCTAGGTTCGACTGGGGAACCATCATTAGTGACAAGTTAGATGAGCAGCTCATGATAGTAAAACATAACCCCAAGTTCTACATGAGCACTTATGTGGTATACTTATTGGTCGCCCGGGCGGATTACCCTGGACTCACCAAGAGGGGAAACCTAAATGATCCCAACGCATGGCCTTACATTGTATACCCCAACTACAGAAGAGGGAAAAAATGTCAGAGGATAGCCTAGAATATAGGATAGTCAATGACGCTTTCATCTTCGCAATCATCAGGTCCATCGAAGGTGACTTTGCAAAAAGAATGTCCGAAGAAGTGGTCACCAAGATAAGGGCCATAGTCGCCTATTACATTTAGTTTAGGACTTTCACTCATATCCAGATAACAAAATCAATGATACAGCCAAAGAAGCTGCCCAGATATCCATCTGACTGGATAATCATTTTGGAGACGGATCGACAACTTGCTGATGCATATGAACACATAAAGCACAAGAAGAAGTATTGTTGGGATTTTCCCATTTCATTTGGGCCATATACCCTACAAGATATGAAGATCTGCAAGTCTATGGCCTTTGAATGGGATGACTTCCCATTATAGCTTTAAAAAATAGTGCGTCCTTGCTTTGATCCTATAGGCACTTACAACCACATTATTGGAAAATTCTACATTCATGAAACACACATGGAAGATCACTGGATGAAATGTGTGGATGATCATGAGGTAAGGATCCGAGATTACTTTAGGATGACCCTTTCCTTAGCAAAGGAAGTCATAAAGACCCTTATTCCCCCTAAAGTTTGGGAATGTGATTCAGATGAGGTATTGGAGGCAATTTACACTAATGATAAGATATATGACACACCCATCATGAACGCAGAGGTGGACAAAGACAAAAATGATGACATCAATTTCTGGATGAGGCATGTGATGAGGACGACAGAGGAGTGGATCAAGAGGCCCTTCAAGATGAGCCCAATACCTATAAATATGTTGATAGACTCACCTAAATAGATGGATAAACAATGTGAGGAGAAGAACACAGTGCCAAAATATAAGAAATCACCACTGCAAAAGCTGAGCACGTTGTATGCCCATGAATGTGCAGTAGAATATGGGTCAAACCCAAGGCTCAAGACTCACAAGACAAGAATGACTAGATAGATAGATTCCCCCATGGTCCCATCATAGGTTGCATCAGATGAAGGACCCTCCACTTTAGGACAATCTTTTACCACTAGGGAGAAGAGCAAGAAGATATACAAGAGAAAGAAAGCTTCTTTGTCCCCGCAATTGGAGATTGTACAAGAAGAATTGCAAGAGGAAGAAGATGAAGATATCCCTCTTGTCAAAAGAACAAGATCTCACAAGAGGAGAGAAAAGGAAACCAATCAGAAGTAGTAGGAAGACCCTAAAGAGCAAGAAAACCCCTTAGATGTTCTTGGATCAAATGAGTTCCAAATATCAAACTTTGAAGGTCTAGAAGGTTTCTTAGACTAGGGCCAAGATACGCCATTGTATGTGAATGGATATGAGGTAGGTGATCCTTCTCTCTTCCAACCATAGGTAACTTTAACTCTACCTCCCACTCAATTCACTAACCCAAACCCCGATATACTTGTTACAGGGAAGAGCTCCAAATTAGATCACAGACCCATGAATCTAGAATCTCCACTCGCCCAAGAGGTATTTGTTAAACAGTCCAAAAAAAAAATTCATTCCTATCACATCACCTCCTCACATTCCTGCTCCTCCGATTACTGCTACACCTTCTATTCCAACTCCCTCACCAATTCTCCAAACCCCACCAACTACTCTTCCACCTCAAATCCTAAATCTCCCAACACCTACTCCACCACCATTGAGCCCCTTTCTCTACCTCATCCCAACTCCTGGAGGGTCAATAAACCCATAGTCTGTGTCACCTTTTCAAAACAAACTGAAGGTCATGACCGTTCTTAATACAGAAGTGATAGCTAGCTCCTCAGGTGATGAAAACAGAGGCCAAGAAAAATAAGAGGAGACACGAGAAGGAAAGGGCATGACAGAGGATGAAGGGGAGAAAGGGGAAGAACACCAAGAGGATGAGAATAGAGAGGGGGAAAGGCAAGAAAAGGGGAAAGTGCCAAATCAAGAGATGATTCCAGGGTTGAAAATTTTGGATTCAATCTTGCAAGTTATCCCATATGAGCCAGTCACCGCCTCTAGTAAGCCCACTTGGTTTACTAGAGAAATCCAGTTAAGGAAGAGAACTCACGCCAATGATGATGAAAAGGAAAATATAGACATAACATCCTTGGGGCAAGCACTCCAATAGACAACGGTCATATTACCAGCGCATACAATGTCATATGTCACCCAAGACACAAGGGTACGCTGGAAGGCACAGGTTGCAGTCCCATCCACCAACACCTTGCAAGCCCAAACTACTTTAGAATACTAAACATTTAAGGAGGTAGATTTGGGGGAACCCACCAGGGAGGGAAGTAAGACATTAGAAGCCTTGGGACTCAAACATGCTCTAGGTTTCATGAGTAAAGATGAAGAGACCATAAAGGATTTCACTGAGCAGAATGAAACCTTGAAGAGGTTCATCCATAAAGTGGTTGGTCCCATCGACCTCAATTGCCCGGAGGCCTCACTATAGGCAGTAATAGATAAAAGAAATTCCCCAGACTTACCCACAGGTCTAACCCCCTCCTCCATCAAAGAAAATATAGATTGGAAGGTGGATTTTGAGCAAGGCGGGAAAGAGGCCATAAAGAAAATATTCAGGCCTTATAGGATTATTCTAATAGAGGCCACAAATCTAATAGATTTGATGATAGAAGAAGGTGGCCTGGAGTCTGAGACCAGCAGATGGAGAGCCACTCTCCAAGATTTACATATTATTAGAAAACAGTGCTTCCAAATATTGGTAAAGATATATGAAGGTGAAGAGCTAGACAAATTTGAAGCTTGGGTCAAGCGCATAACTAAGATAGTTAGCATTTATGAGAAATGTCATGCGTCCATATCGGATAAATAGAAAGAGGTCCTAGAATGGGTGGAATAAATAGATATCTTCTTTACAGGGATCGGCCTTGATCTATACAGAGATGAAGATAAACATGTCTTACAGCCGTCCAAAGAAGTGGTCCAACAATTCAGGGACATTGTAGCAGGTACAGGGACCATGGAGGCCCTACAACAATTATTTTATTCAAAGGAAGAAATGATGAAGATAGCTAATCACATAGAAGAGATTCAATTCTTCATTTCTGAGCTGACGACCTTCAAGAAAAAGAAAGAATGGAAAGTTAACAGTGCTAAAAGGAAGGAGGTAAACTATGAAGAAGTCCAAGAGATCATACAAAGGCTCTGGGTTGCACATCCTGAAGTATTCCTGAATTGACCCTTTGGGTCACAGAATAGTTTTAAAGATTTTCCTAAGGATGGTTTCTAAATTTTTGGCCTTTTGGCCTTTCGGCCTTTTTGGCCCCGTCAGAACAACCCAGCCTTTTGGCCCTCTGAGTCTTCGGCCTTTCGGCCTTCCAGGATTTTTGGTCTTTTCGGCCCCATTAGATTTTTGGCTTTTTAGCCCTTTGAGTTTTTAGCCTTTTCAGCCTTCTGGGTATTTTACCCTTTTCGGCCTCTGATAAATCCAAACTCCAAGCCAAGGTTTCAATAATAAACAGTTAAAAGATTCTGACACTAGAAAACTTTCAGAGTTGAGGTTGGGATCCGAAAAACTAGGTGTTTCCAATGAGATCAATTTTTTCCACACCAATTGAACTCTAGATCTAATTGATGATCAAATTGAGTTCATTCTGAAAGAACTAAAGGTTCCCTATCAGTCTCCACCGTCAGATGAGCTTCCAGATGAAGATTCCAATAGAGACTTCCAGAAATAAGAAGAAGACTCCAAGTTTGCTGAAGAAACCCACTCTTCTTTTTTCTTTCTTCTTGGCGAGTTTGACCCTACTTGTAGGGGAAAACCGATTGTAAATGGGTTCCTAGATCCATGCAAGTTTATCTAGTGTCAGTTAAGAATAGTTTCCCTTCCAGTAAAATTTTAGTTTAAATTTTTTTTTCTCTGATGCCGTAAATTTGGAATTCAGAGTTGTGAATCAAGTGTTGTATATTGTAATCACAAAAGCAATGTAACGGTCGGATTCTTAATGAAATAAAGATATACATTTGGTGCTTCATTTGTGGTGTGTGAATTATTGTTACCTATGCAAAATTACTGAATGTATGCTTGTATTGTTCATTATTTTCAGAGAGCCTCTTGTTTATTGTGCTTCGAATTCACAATTCTTTTAGTTGGAGTTTGTTGTTGTTTGCTTTACCTTGCTGTGACGAATGCATGGAAGAGATCATCTTTGGGCTTAATGATAAATATGACTCATCGGTATGCACATCTTGGTGGCTTCGCAATTTGATCAATTTTGAATATATTGCATGAGTGAATACATCTTCTCTCCAAACGCTTGCATCCGTGGGGTAGTGAATTGTGACTTGGTCTGATTTATGCTCCTTGGGTTTACACAAAATATCTCCCATCTTTCAATTTGCAAGGAAGGGTTTACATATGGTTTATGTCCATAGGACTTCATTTTAAGTCATTTTCTTATTTCTCATTACTCTACTCCCTACTCTCTTTCGTCTCTTAAAATTTTGAAAATCTAAACATCTCAAAAATACCATAAAATTACATTCTATTTAAAACACCCATATGTTAAAATGGAAAATACAAAAAAAAGAAGTAAAGTGTTTTGTATTTTGATGTCTTGAATGAACCAGCAAAGGCCTCCTTGTGAACAATAACATTTATCTTCAACTGAGTAACCAAGCAGGTTGTGACCCGACCCCAGAGAACCTTGGGAATAACCCCGTTATTCTTTCAAGAGAGGAAATTGAATCTCGAGATCCTAGCGAGTTGGCTTGTGTCAAAACAATGCTCAACAGAAGTGGTGCTAGAAGGAGGGCCTCAAGACTCAAAATCTGGATAACATTGGATCTTTCTCCCCAGAGAGGTTCGAGCGAGTGCTTAGATCATCTCCGAAGAGAGGCGAGTTCCTTGAACTCACCCATCATCATAAAGCTCGCAGTGACAAAGAGAAGAAAAAAGAGAAATTCTCCTCCCACCTTACCGAGTCTCAAAATTCTTTTGGAAAGAAATCACATATCGCTGCCCCGACTGTCATCACAGCCATAACACAAAATCAAAACTTGCAAAATTAGAATTTGCAGCAACCTCGATCGATGGCCTTTTTCGCCAACACAACCAACTCACCCCTAAATTTTGTTGGGAAACTCCACAAGTTACCTAAAAATATGAAGAATTTTTGCACCTGGTTTATATATGGGGAGTTAAGGACAGTGGAAGAACACATTCATGCCTTCAAGGAAATTTTCAACCATAAAGATATCACCCACCAAGACGTTGTTTTCCGTCTGTTCCCATACACTTTGGGGAAATTCACCTACAATTGGTACCTGAATTTACCATGAGGGTCTATTTCTGCATGGAACGAGTTCGAGGCAAAATTCCTAAATCAGTTTAAACTATATGTGGATCTAG
The DNA here is from genome assembly GCA_018584345.1 of Thuja plicata. Classification (NCBI taxonomy): domain Eukaryota; kingdom Viridiplantae; phylum Streptophyta; class Pinopsida; order Cupressales; family Cupressaceae; genus Thuja; species Thuja plicata. Next base: position 1,071,003 of record MU227446.1, read on the forward strand.
CCATGACACATCACCAATTTATTACAATGAGAAAGGATCCTAAGGAACCTATCGCCATGTTTAATCATCATTTTCATAAAATGCATCAAAAGTTGGAAACTCCTTACACCATACCAAAAGAGGCTGTTATACAAGTTTACTTAAAAGCTTTGGATCCTTTCACCTCAATCTTTTTAAGGAGGCTTCCCCTGGCAGATAGAGACACAATGGAAAAGGTGTACAATGAAGCCATCACATTCACCCAGCAGATGGACCGACAAGAAGGGAGTTATGCAGCGGTACCTATCACAAATAACCTTGCTGTCCCACATCTATTTGTAGATGATCAAGCTAGGGCCGCTCACACACCAATGTTGAACCCTATTCCAACATAGCCATTGGAAACCGCACCCACATCTATTGCTTATGTGGGTTATGATACTCACAAGGCAGCATTTGTGGAACAGAGAGTTGTGCCCCAAATAGAGCCTAATACTCTCATGGCCTCTGAACTGGATGCCATAAAGAAAACATTGTCCCAACTCACCAACGAGCTCACCTGGATGAATTTAAATCCATCTTAGAATCAAGATGGATATCAATGAGCACTAGCTAGCCCAAATACATATCCTCAAAACCCCAATCAAAGTTTCAACACGTACAACAACAACATGAAAGAGAAAGCATTTGGACAATAGAGGCCAAGCAGACCATGGAACACTAGACCCAATAATGGTAGCATCCCAACAGACAATGCCAATGCTTATGAGGCTTCAGAGGCTAATTTTGTCGGGGCTCCAAATTCACACCAAGGCGATAATGGGACAGGAAATAACTCCTGTGATCATTACATCCAGAACTCAAAAGAACCCCAAACATAATTTGATGCTATGGTGTTTGATTCCTATGAGTCCAGATAGGAGGAAGGTTTAGATGCTTTTGCAGGAGAATATGAGTTCATGTTTCATTTCGAGAAAGAGAATAAACCTGAATATTCCAAAGTGCACGCTTTCCAAAATGATCGGAGAAACTCCTACAACCTTCAAAGTAGAAGAGAACCTCTCACAGATGGTATTCCCCCAGGAAAACAACCAACCCCATTGGATCCTTAGGCTGGTAACAATCCCATGCCTCCTAAAGGCCCGAATGCTCCTACACCTCCTACAACAAGTACGTATGCAGGCTACAAGGGTGCGGCATGGTCAAGTGACAAATACAGTGCAGTTGATGAACTAAAGAAAACCAAAGCGAACATATCTATGTTTGAGTTACTACAAGGTTGCCCGTCTCAGAAGGAGGCCCTTCTAAGATCTCTGGATCACTCAAAACCGGCTCATCAACCAATAATGCAAGGGCACCTATATCCAGCATCAAAACATCTAAGGCTTTCCCCACTATGTTCAAAGATAGGATGGAGGTCCCACTATTCTTACTCATTCTATGGATATTTGGGAAGAACCTACACAATTGCCTAATTGATTCAGGGGCTTCGTGCAATGTCATGCCTCTGTCAATTTGCCAAAAGTTAGGGATGGTGCCCCAAGTTACAAACCGAGTGGTCATGCAATTGGATAAAACTAAAGTCAAAGTGATCACTGTGCTCAAAGATGTACATATTCAATTAGTCGCAGATCCCAAAATACAAGAACACATTGATGTGCATATAGTCGACATACCCAAAACTTATGGGATGTTGTTAAGTCAAGAATGGACCAAGTGCTTGAGGGGCTGGCTTTCTACAGATTTCACCCAGTTGTGGCTACCATGGAGGGGTCTGAATAACCAAATAAAGATTGATGTAGAGCCTAAATTGAGACAAATGATCACTGAGTACAATGCCCCCAATGAAGTCATGTTCACCCAGACTGATTTGGGCACTTACCGGATGGACGATATTCTCATGTTCCAAATCCAAGAAAGCCTAGAATCAGACTAGAGCCCCATTCTAGGTCTTTTAGACTCAAATATCAGTGATGACATTTTCCAACACTTTGTCAACAGTACTACGGCCAGCTTACGACACTTGGGACAAGACGCAGACCCTAACATTTTGTTACTACTAGGGTACTGTCGGTTACACCAAGATAGCCATTTTGAGTTTACATGCCCTAGTTCCTAGGAAGCATTATCAAGGGTATTGAACCAAATCACCTCGTGAAGTAAGCTATCAGAGACCCCTACAATAAAAGGAGACATCCTCAAAACCAGGGACAAAAATGGCATCCCACCAGGGGTAGATGTCCCAGTTTCTACAATCACCCCAAGCCAAGATCAGGATAGTGGGTTAGATTTTGATGACAGAGGCCCGACCTCGAACATGCTCTATGAATGGAGTACCTCTGATGACAGAGCTTTCCCCCCGTACAAAGGGATGCTAGAGGACAAGGACAGTGAAAGTGACAAGATCACCGGACCCAGGCATACCCAAGGTACGGGAGAATCAACCTCTTCTAACAATGATGGGGAGAAAGGGCGAAGACTTAAAACCAAGGAACCTCTAAAGAGAAGATCGACCAAAACCTATCCTACCAAGAAACCCCAAATATTGAAATTGCACTTTGATGGTTCCAAATGTAAACAGGGAGCAGGTGCAGGGATTGAATTAATAAACCCAAGAGGTAAAGCTTTCTATGCCACTTATAGGTTACAATTCTTGAGCACTAACAATGTTGCAGAGTATGAAGAATTGGTCCGCGGGCTCCTCCTGGCCTATGAGAAAGGAATAAAAATCCTGACAGTAGAAGGGGACTCACAGTTGGTTGTCAAACAGATCCGTAGATAGTATACTTGCAATGACAAAAGGCTCTCAGCCTACTGAAATAGAGCATGGGACCTGATCAACGACTTCGACGCCTTTGACATCAAAACCATCCCAAGAAGAAGAAATGTTGTCACTGACACCTTGGCCGTATCGGCTAGTTCATTACATCCAATGGAGAAATCCAAGTTGAAGAAATTCTCAGTCAAACTTGTTGCAACTCCGTCCATCCCAAACAACGTCACCAACTTTCAAGTCTTCCAGGACGATCAACACATTTTGGAGTTTATCATGTGCGCTGGTGTGTTTGAAAAACAAATCATCAACAAGGACAAGGAAGGCAAAGAAACAGTTGAACCCAAATATCTGGATGATCAAGGTGTTATAAATTTGAGAATCAACGCCATACCCAAAGGGATGGTAGAACTAGAGATAATTTTTGATAGTGATAAAACTACAGTGGGGAGACGCCCAAATGTAACACCAGATGGTAAAGAATGTGACACCTACAACCTTGGCACAAAATAAGAACCTAGGGAGGTCTACATTGGAAGGGTAGGAACCGAAGAAGAAAAGGAAAAAATGGTCCAACTCCTCACTAAATATAAGGATGTTATAGCATGGAGTTATGAATAATTAAAGACATATGATACCTCAGTCATAGTACACAACATCCCTTTGAAATTGGACTCCAAGCCTTTTCGATAGTGGCAGAGGCCTATGAACCCTACCATGGAACCCTTGATTCAAAGGGAGGTTTAGAAATTTCTTGATGCTAGGATCATCTTTCCAATCCGGCATTCCACATGAGTTGCGAATCTGGTGCCCGTAAGAAAGAAAAATGGGGAGATTAGACTGTGCGTGGATTTCTGGAACCTCAAAAAATCTTCTCAGAAGGACAATTACCCGCTCCCATCCCTCGATGAGGTGTTGCAGAAGGTCAATGGGTCTCAAATGATGTCATTTCTAGATGGTTATTCAAGCTACAACCAAGTAATGGTGCAGGAGGAAGATAGGATGAAAATGACATTCACAGCCAAATGGGGAACCTTTGCCTATCGCCAAATGCCTTTCAAACCTATTAACGTAGGGGCCACTTTTTATAGGGAAATGGACATAGATTTCAAAGGACTAGTCAGGAAGTGCATTATCATCTAGATGGATGACCTCACAGTTTTCTCAAAACTAAGAGCCGAACATTTAAGTGACCTCAGAAAATGCCTTCAAAGATGCAAGGAATTCGGGATATCCCTCAACCCCAAAAAGTGTGTGTTTGGGGTAACTAAAGGCAAACTCTTGGGACATATCTTCTCAGAGAAGGGGATAGCCATAGATCCCAAGAGGGTGGAGGCTATTCTAAAATTGACACCACCGCACAGCCGCAAAGAGCTGAAATCGTTCTTTGGGAAGATCAACTTTGTAAGGAAGTTCATTAGTGGTTTCGAAGAGATAGTAAAACCATTGAACGACATGCTCAAGAAGGATGCTAAGATTGATTGGTCTCTCCTAGCTAGTAAATCTTTTGAGGAGATTAAGAATGCCATCTCTATGACACCGGCCCTGGTTAGCCCAGACTATACTATCCCTTTCAAAGTTTGTTCATTTGCATCTGAGAACTCCTGTGCGGGCATTCTTACATAGAAGAAGAACATTGAGGATGAAAGACCCATAGCTTTCATGAGTTTCCCTTTCAAAGATTCCGAGCTCAGGTACCCAAACCTAGATAAGCAGTCATTCCCTCTCGTCAAAGTGGTGAAAAAACTCAGACATTAAATTTTGAGGAGTAAATTCATTGGGGTAGTTCTAGATGCAGCTGTAAAGTCCCTTTTGATGCAGAATGAGCTGGGAGAGTGGAGAGGAAAATGGATGGCCATCCTCCAAGAGTTTGACCTTGAATCCAACCAATGAAACTAGTAAGGGGCCAGGGCCTGACGAAGCTGAGCTCTGAGTTTGAAGAATGACTGGTGTGCCAAACCTACATTGATCAAGGTGTGATCAATGATGTATGGTACCAAGACAGTGTACTACCTACTGCAAAACCATTTCCCAGAGGAAATGAGTGGTTCTCAGAGGAGAGCCTTGAGAATCAAGAGTGGCTCCTACATGTTGAAAAATGGACAACTGTACAAACACAATTATGAAGGCATATACCTAAGGTTCTTGGATAGACATGAGGCAAAGCAAATCCTAGAAAATTTCCATGACAAATACAGAACGGGACATGGGTCAGCTGATGCAATGGATCACCATATTTTAAGGGCAGGGTATTTTTGGCCTGCAATATTCATAGACACAAGTGAACATGTGAGATCTTTCCATACTTGTCAAACCACCATGACTTGAGAAAGGAACCCCGCCATTCCCCTACAACCAGTGTATGAGGTACACCCATTTTCCCAATGGGGCTTGGATTTTTTTGGAATGAGTAACCCCCCTTTGTCTGCAGGAAACAAATTTATCCTGATAGCTACCGACTACTGCACCCGCTGGACAGAGGCTCAAGCACTAAAAAATTGCACCACAGAGGTCGTGACTAAATTCTTGGAGGAGCGCATCATAACCAGGTTTGGGATGCCATTTTATCTGGTATGTGATAATGCTCCCTCTTTTTCCTCATCCTAGTTGATGCAATGAGCCTTCAAGAACCAGGTAATCCTCAAGTTTTCTTCAAATTACTATTCGCAAGGCAATGGTGTAGCAGAGTCTACCAATAAGAACCTAACGATAGTGATCAAGCACCTCCTGGATGACAACCCCAGGGATTGGCACACACAATTGAAATACTCTTTGTGGACTGATCGCGTAAGGATAAAAATGCCCTGGGGACATCTCCATACCAGCTATTATATGGCTTGCAACCAGTCTTCCCTATGAGCTTAAAGATCCCAGTCCTCAGATTCATGGACCAATATGTGGGAGGAGAAGATCGGGTCCAATTTTGGCTCATGACTCTCCTTAACTTAGAGGAGAAGCGAACAGTAGCTTTGGAGCATGTATCAAAACATCAAGCTATAGTCAAGAGGTGGTTCAACAAGAGAGCCACCATTAAAGCCTTCAAGATCTCTGACCTTGTCCTCATGTGGGATAAGGTGAAAGAAAAGCTGGGCAGCCACACCAAGTTCCAAAGATTGTGGACAGGCCCTTATCAACAGAAGTATCAGAGATCTTGGGGGAAAACACTTTTAGGGTCAGCACGTTGGTTGGAGAGTTGACCCCATTTCCATTCAATGGGCAATTCCTCAAGCATTACTTTGAATCCTAAGCGGGATTCCCTTCTGTCCCTTGTACCATAGTTTCCCTTATTTTCGGTCCTTTCCTTTCTCTGTCTCTTCATCACCCTCGCCGTCAGTCCATTCTTCCTTTCTTTTGTCGGGGCTCATTTTTTTTTTATACTTCGGATCATAGTTTTTTCTTGGATCCATTCCAAGGTAGTCCGTAAATCAGAGCAAGGGTATTTCTTAGTCAATTCTCTGAAAGAAATATGCAGTGCAAAGAACATTGTCCAAAAGGAAAAGTGATGACAACTATCAATGATTAAAAAGAAGAAGTTCAAGGCTTTGTCATCCTGATCACAAAATACACTAAAAGGCAACACTCGAAGAGAAGTGGTTCCTTGAACAATTGACAGTTGTGACCGGCACTAGTGCGTAGATTTGGGTACTCACCAATCCCAGAAACCCAGGTCTGAACGGATGCAAGGGTAGTGGGAAATAGCTAGAGAAAGGAGAAAAGTAGACACACTAAAAGAAAAGTGTCCCAAAGAGGCCACAAGTATGAAATCTGGGTGACACAGTCTAAATGTTTCCCAGATTAGATCAAGTATGAAAGGGAAAATTTCATTGTTTTAGACCTAAACATACTAGGTGAGAAAGTACACAAATATCCAGGGGCATGACATATTTAAAAAAAAAGACCGTCCAAAAGGACAGAACTCTCAAGAGCAGAAAGTTGTAGCTTGGCAAAAAAAATAGACTTGGGTGACTATAGCAACCTCTACTGGGGCTATAAATGCCCGACGGGTAGTAGAGCAAGGTTATACTTGGGATTTGGGGAAAAATTTGTCGGGGCTATGAACGCCTGACTAGCAGCAAAGCTCTTTCTGGGAAGCCCTAGTCTACTTGGAAAAGGTTGGGAGCAACTGACAAACGTTCTGGTTACCACAATCAAGGGTCAAGGAATGAATACACATGAACACACACCAGGAACTAGCGGAAAACCTCAGATTGAAAGTCATTAAAAGATTGGTCGACACCAACACCTATTAGCCTTGTTCTGCTGTGAAGTTACTACCTGGAAGAGTTATGATGATAGAGAAATGCCTTGGTCAGTCCCCCCTTTTTTTGGGCTATTTATTATGGGTCCACAACACACACCCCATTTCTTTGGTCCTTTAACCATGGGGACCCCCCTTCTTTTTTTTGGCTTTGTGTTTGTTTGGTCTAGTTTGCCCCTTTGAGTCCTCGCTCAGTTAGCCTCAAAAGAATAGGCATTGACATGATCTTAAGAGAAAACACCCCTTTTTTGGCCTTTCAGCTCTTTTGGTGTTTCGGGGACCTTGGTACTCCGAAACACCAAGATGACGGAAAGGTAAAAGGTTAGTTCTTTCAGTGTTTTTAGCCTCTAAAAACACTGAAAGTCTAAAGGGGTCTACTTCTGAATGTTTGGTGTTTCAGACACTAAAATCACCGAAGGCACTGACATCAGGACTCGTGGGTTATATGTCAAGGATGCCCCAATTTGTAAACACTTTCTGTCCTCGAGTTTGCAACTTCAAGTTTTTTTTTCTGCCTTCGACCCTTAGTCTGATCATTTGCATGCACCTCCGGTTTAGTTGTGCCTTTCATCTCACTTTTCTCCCCTCCAAGGTTAGTCTCATTTGCGTGCCTCTCTTTCTCTTTTCTTCCTGGTTTTCACTTTCATTTTAGGGTTTTTCTTTCTTTCTTCGCCCTAGAACTTGTCCTACCTAGGGCATTTTAGTTTTCTTTTCCCCTGGTCTCTAAGGGGACTTATGGGCGCTTTCATTTTAGGAAGGGGTCTGTTAGTGTTGAGTTGGTTTTTTCTTCCCTCTAGGTTTTTTGTGTTAGGGTTTTTTTTTGGGTCGCGACCTTTGTTGCAGGTCTTCGGCCTCTGAAAGGCCAAAAACCAAGTCTTGGTCATCTATCATGTTGTCAAAGATTCAACCCTTTTGGTGTTTCAAACCTTTGAAACGTCTGAGACCCTGGTAGGTCTGAATCCCCGAAAGTCCTTTCCATCACCGCTATTTTGGAGGTTCAGAATTTTTGGCATTTCAGACCCTCGAAAGGCCCAAAATCCTGACAAGCCCGACTCTCTGAATCCTGGTCTTCAAAGCTTCGAGATTTTTGACATCTACAAAACTTTCAGACTTTTGGGTACCAAAAGGTCCGAAACAAACTCTATGAATGACAACTTTTCGCACTTTTGGCCTTTTCGGCCTCCGACACTTTTTTCGGTGTTCGAAACCCAAAAAGTGTGAAAAATCTGCAGGCTCAATGACTTTGGCTTTTTTTTCTCTATTTTCTTAGTTTAATTTAGCTTTCCTTCAGTTTTTTCCTTAAAATAAGATACTGATACTTGCATGTTCTATCATAGGAATGACTAAGAAAAGGATTACTTCGCCCATGAAGTACAAATACAAGGGGAACACTCCCCCTTCAAAGATCGGCAACAAGCACAGTGAGATCACTAATACTGATATCGGGAATGTAAATTGGGATCAATTCCTAATGAGGTGTGCCCAACCACAAGGAAGGTTAGAGGACTATACTTCATTTGTATTAGTAGGACTTGTCAACGTAGCAGCCCACCCCATGGCGGTGACCTCACCTGAGTTAATCATGATCTTAGAAAATCACTATGATTCAGACAGAAGGGTGGTTCAAAATACAGAGGGCCAGCTAATATTAGATATCAGGCCATATGTCATAGAGGATGTATTCCATCTTCACAAAGGCATAGAAAAGTTCTATGAATTCTTCATAGAAAGGGGGAATCTATGGTTCAGGAATAAGGGTGACGAAGCATACGAGATAGTCAATGACCATTACCTTGAACAACCTCTCCCAAAGAATAAGTTGGACAAAATAGAACTAACGAGGGGATACATGAAGGATGACATCAAAGCGGTCATAACCATGTTGAGCCAAGTATGCAGGTTACCACAGTCCTCCCAACTAGATAATTGGATGATTCTCCTGATTAAAAGACTCAAAGATAGCAGGTCTAGGTTTGACTGGGGAACTATCAGTAGCGACAAGTTAGACGAGTAGCTCATGGCAGTAAAACATAACCCCAAGTTCTACATGAGCACTTATGTGGTATACTTATTGGCAGCCCAGGCAGATTCCCCTGGACTCACCAAGAGGGGAAACCTAAATGATCCCAATGCATGGCCTTACATCATATACCCCCAAATACAGAAGAGGGAAAAAATGTTAGAGGATAGCCCAAACTACAGGATAGTCAATGACACTTTCATCTTCACAATCATCAGGTCCTTCGAAGGTGACTTTGCAAAAAGAATGTCTGAAGAAGCGGCCACCATGATAAGGGCCATAGGGACCTATTACATTCAGTTTAGGACTTTCACTTATATCCAAATAGCAGGATCAACAGTACAGCCAAAGAAGCTGCCCAGATATCCATCTGACTGGATAATCATTTTGGAGATGGGATGACAACTCACTGATGCATATGAATAGATAAAGCACAAGAAGAAACACTATTGGGATTTTCTCATTTCATTAGGGCCATATACCCTACAAGATATGAAGATCTGCAAGTCCGTGACCTTTGAATGGGATGACTTCCCCTTACAGCTTTAAAAAATAGTGTGTCCTCGCTTTGATCCCATAGGCACTTACAACCACATTATTGGCAAATTTTACATTCACGAAACACATGTGGAAGATCACTGGATGAACTGTGTGGATGATCATGAGGTCAAGATCTGAGATTACTATAGGATGACCCTTGCCTTAGCAAAGGAAGTGATAAAGACCCTTATTTCCCCTAAAGTTTGGGAATGTGATTTAGATGAGGTATTGGAGGCAATTTACACCAATGATAAGATATATGATAGACCCATCATGAACGCAGAGGTGGACAAAGACAAATATAATGACATCAATTTTTGGGTGAGGCATGTGATGATAACAATAGAGGAGTGGATCAAGAGGCCCTTCAAGATGAGCCCAATAACTGTAAAGACATTGATGGACCCACCCAAATAGATGGATAAACAATGAGGGAGAAGAACACAATGCCAAATTATAAGAAAGCACCACCGCAGAAGCCGAGCACAGTGTATGGCCATGAACGTGCACTAGAATACGGGTCAAACCCAAGGCCCAAGACTCCCAAGAAAAGAATGACTGGATAGATAGATTCCCCCATGGTCCCATCATAGGTTGCATCAGATGAAGGACCCTCCACTTTCAGACAATATTTTCCCACCAGGGAGAAGAGCAAGAACATATAATAGAGAAAGAAAGCTTCTCTGTCCCCGCAATTGGAGACTGTGCAAGAAGAATTGCAAGAGGAAGAAGATGAAGATATCCCTCTTGTCAAAATAACAAGATCTCACAAGAGGAGAGAAAAGGAAACCATTCGGAAGCAGCAGGAAGACCCTAAAGAGAAAGAAAACCCCTTAGATGTTCTTGGATCGGACAAGTTCCAAATATCAGACTTTGAAGGTCTAGAAGGTTTCTTAGACCAGGGCCAAGATACGCTGGGGTATGCGACTAGATACGAGGTAGGTGGTCCTTCTCTCTTCCAACCATAGGTAACTTTAACTCCACCTCCCACTCAATTCACTAACCCAAACCCCGATATAATTGTTATGGGAAAGAGCTCCAAAATGGATCATAGACTCATGAATCTAGAATCCGCACTCGCCCAAGAGGTGTCTATAAAAGAGCCCACCACAAAAGTCATTCCTGTCACATCACACCGTCACCTTCCTGCTCGACCAATTACTACTCCACCTTCTCTTCCAACTCCCCCACCAATTCTCCAAACCCCACCAACTACTCTTCTACCTCAAATCCTAAATCTCCCAACACCTACTCCACCACCATTAAGCCCTTTGCTCTATCACATCCCAACTCCTAGAGGGTCAATAAACCCAGAGTCTATGTCACCTTTTCAAACCACACTGAAGGTCATGACCTATCTTAATACATAAGTGATAGCTATCTCCTCGGGTGATGAAAATAGAGGCCAAGAAAAACAAGAGGGGACATGAGAAGGAAAGGGCATGATAGAGGATGAAGGGGAGAAAGGGGAAGAACACCAAGAGGAGGAGAATAGAGAGGGAGAAAGGAAAGAAAAGGGGAAAGGGACAAATCAAGAGATGATTCTAGGGTTGCAAAGTTTGGATTCATTATTGCAAGTTACCCCATAAGATCCAGTCATCGCCTCTAGTATGCCCACTTGGTTTACTAGAGAAATCCAGTTAAGGAAGAGAACTTACGTCGATGATGATAAAAAGGAAAATAAGGACATAGAATCCTTGGGGAAAGAACTTCAATAGACAACCATGATATTACTAGCACGGACAAAGTCATATGTCACCTAGGACACAAGGGGATGTTGGAAGGCACAGGTTGCAGTCCCATCCTCTAGCACCTCTCAAGCCCAAACTACTTCAGAAGACTACACATTTAAGGAGGTGGATTTGGGGGAACCCACCAGGGAGGGGAGTAAGACATTAGCAGCCTTGGGACTCAAACATGCTCTAGGTTTCACGAGTAAAGATGAAGAGACCATAAAGGCCTTGACTGAGTAGAATGAAACCTTGAAGAGGTTCATCCATAAAGTGGTTGGTTCCATGAACCTCAATTGCTTGGAGGCCTCAGTACATGCGGTAATAGATAAAAGAATTTACCCATACTTATCGATAGGTCGAACCCCCTCCTTCATCAAAGAAAGTACAGATTGGAAGGTAGATTTTGAGCAAGGTGGGGAAGAGGCCATAAAGAAAATATTCAAGCCTTATAGGATTATTCTAATAGAGGCCACAAATCTGATAGATTTGATGACTGAAGAAGCTGGTCTGGAGTCTGAGACCAGAAGATGGAGAGCCACTCTCCAAGATTTACATATTATTAGAAAACAATGCTTCCAAATCTTGGTAAAGATATATGAAGGTGAAGAGCTAGGAAAATTTGAAGCTTGGGTCAAGCACATAACTAAGATAGTTAGCATTTATGAGAAATGTCATGCGTCAATATCGGATTAACAAAAAGAGGTCCTAGAATGGGTGGAAGAAATACATATCTTCTTTACAGGGATCGACCTTGATCTATACAGAGATGAAGATAAATATGTCTTACGGCCGTCCAAAGAAGTGGTCCAAAAATTTAGGGACATTGTAGTAGGTACGGGGACCAAGGAGGCCCTGCAACAATTATTTTATTCAAAGGAAGAAATGATGAAGATGGCTAATCATGTAGAAGAGATTCAATTCTTCGCTTTCGAGCTGACAGCCTTCAAGAAAAAGAAAGAATGGAAAGTTAACAGGGCTAAAAGGAAGGAGGTAAACTATGAAGAAGTCCAAGAGATCATACAAAGGCTCCGGGCTGCACATCCTGAAGTATTCCTGAATTGACCCTTTGGGTCACAGAACATTTTTGAATATTTTCCTAAGGATGGTTTCCAAATTTTCAGCCTCTCAACCTTTTCGGCCCCGTCAAAACAACCCAGCCTTTTGGCCCTCCAAGTCTTCGGCCTTTCAGCCTTCCAGGATTTTTGGCCTTTTCGACCCCATCAGAGTTTTGGCCTTTTGGCCCTCTGAGTTTTTGGCCTTTTCAGGATTCTGGGTATTTTGGCCTTTTCGGCCTCTGACAAGTCTGAACTCTGAGCCAAGGTTTCAATAATAAACACTTAAAATATTCTGACACTAGAAAAGTTTCGGATTTGAGGTCGGGGTCTAAAAAATTGGGTATTTCCAGCGAGATCACTTTTTTCCACACCAGTTGAACTCCAGATTTAATTGATGGTCATCTTGAGTTCATTCTGAAAGAACTAAAGGTTCCCTAATAGTCTCCACCATCAGATGAGCTTCTAGTTGAAGATTCCAAGAGAGACTTCCAGAAACAAGAAGAAGACTCCAAGTTTGCTGAAGAAACCCCCTCTTCTTTTTTCTTTCTTCTTGGTGAGTTTGACCCTCCTTGTAGGGGCAAACTGATTGTAAATGGGTTCATAGATCCATGCAAGTTTATCTAGTGTCAGTTAAGAATAGTTTCCCTTCCAGTAAAGTTTTAGTTTAAATTATTATTTTTTCTTTGATGCCCTAAATTCAAAATTTAGAGTTACGAATCAAGTGTTATATATTGTAATCACAAAAGCAATGTAACGGTCAGATTCTTAATGCAATAAAGATATACATTTGGTGCTTCATTTGTGGTGTGTGAATTGCTGCTACCTATTTGAAATTACTAAATGTATACTTGCATTGTTCATTATTTTAAGAGAGCCTCTTATTTATTGTGCTTTGAATTCACATTTCTTTTAGTTGGAGTTTGTTGTTTTCTTTACCTTGCTGTGAGGAATGTGTGGAAGAGATCGTATTTGGGCTTAATGATAAATCTGTCTTGTGGGTGCGCACATCTTGGTGGCTTCACAATTTGATCGATTTTGAATATCTTGCACGAGTGAATACATCTTCTCTCCAAATGCTTGCATCCGTGGGGTAGTGAATTGTGACTTGGTCTGATTTATGCTTCGTGGGTTTACACAAAATCTCTCCCATCATTCAATTTGCAGGGAAGGGTTTACAAATGGTTTATGTTCATAGGACTTCATTTTCATTCATTTTCTTATTTCTCGTTACTCTACTCCCTACTCTCTTCCGTCTCTTAAAATTCTGAAAATATAAACATCTCAAAAATACCAAAAAATTGCATTCTATTTACAACATCCATATGTTAAAATGGAAAATACCAAAAAAAGAACTAAAGTGTTTAGCAGTTTGATGTCTGGAATGAACCAGTAAAGGCCTCCTCATGAACAATCACATTTATCTTCAACTGAGTAACCAAGCAGGTTGTGACCCGACCCCGAAGAACCTTGGGAATAACCCTTTTATTCTTTCAAAAGAGGAAATTAAATCTCGAGATCCTAGCGAGTTGGCTTGTGTTAAAACAATGCTCAATAATAACCAAAGATAAGGGTGATGTAGAGGCAAAGGATACAACTGATGCAATAAAGGGTACAATTGCAGAGCAAGCTGCAACCGATGATCAGAAAGATACATCTACTGATTTGAATAAGGAAGAGGACAAACAAGAAGTAGAGGACAAGCAGAAACAAAAAGGTGAAGAAGCCAAGAAATTTGAGTAGGAGAAGAAATCATAAGATAAATCTACAGAGACACCCAAGGTTGATGGAGAGACGTCTTCACCAAACTGATAGGTGAACCTCGAGCAGAAATCACAAGAAGCATCTTCAACAAAGCCTTCATCGAGCGCATCAGAAAAGACAACTAAACTAGCAATGGTAGTTCATACATCTGTATCCACACAAATCTCAAGGAAGAAGAAATGCAAGCATAAGAATCCAGTAACAGTGGATGAAATCATTGAGATTCCAGTTTGTGATCGCAGGACATTGGATCCAACTGAATTGACAAAGTATGAAAGACTTTGTGAGAGGAAAGAAATGAAAGACAAGTTGAGAAAAGCCACCAAAGAGGAAAAGGTACTTGAAGTAGCATGAGGAATACTTCAATAAATTGTACCTAATGTAGATGTTGATCAAACAGCCCCAATGCTTGATCAATTAGTGGTTCTCATAGATGCAATCACATCTCAGAACATAGATGCTGAGAAGGCCATGGAAGATAAACTTGAACAGAAGTATGAGTTCAAGTTAGCTAAGAAGATAAGCCAAGAAGTGGCATTGCAAAAGGTAAAGCTTTCTTAACTGGTTAGCACAATAGATCCAATAATCATAGAAGCTATTACCTTGATACATAAATTATGCATGCTTAATCAACTCACCAAGGAGTATACCGACAAGATAGCACAAATAGATGTTGATCTTGAGACAAGTGCACAAAGTCTCAGAAACAGTGAAGAGGCAATTAAATTGCACAATGAGCAACTCAAGCAAGCTCAAAAATTGAAGCAAGACATTCAGATTGCAGAGACAAATTTTAGAGATGAGGTAAATGAGCTTCAAGCACAACTCTTACCGACACTCTCACTATTGCAACAACATATGATAGAGGAAAGAGAAATAATTTCCACCCCATAAATTTTTGTCCCTAGACATCATTTATGATATGCATGCAAGAATAGAGCTAGAGCACACGACGCTAGAAATCCTAAAAGAAAAATGGGAAAAATTGCTCGAAGATATCAAGATAACCCACTCACATATTCTCGACACATTGTAAGTTACACATTTTTGACAACTTATTAGTTGTAAATTTTTGTCATGAGTATCAAATAAAGGGGGAAATGATATGTACATACAGTCAATAATAAAAGGGGAAATGAAGGATGAAATGATTTGTATAGTCAGTCAGTTGAAAGACCAAAAGACCAAAGAACAGGGAATGTATAGTATAAAGGCAAGTATACATGTACATATATACTTATACTATACTGATGCATATAGTTAGGGGGAGTCATATAATGAAAAAGATATATACATGGTGTACATACTAAACACTTTAGTATTATGCACATATCAGTTTTTGATACTAATGTCAAAGGGAGAGATTGAAGGCATTATATTTTTCCATTAGTATATACAAGGAAAAACATGATCTACACCATTGGTTTATACTACACCGATAGATAGGGCACAACACTACCTGATGCCAAGGTTACCCGATACTGCCAAGTACAAAGCATCTCGACAAACACTATTTAGTGTTACCTGATGACAAAAAGGACAAGGGAACCTGATGAGTAACCAACAGTACAACCCGAAAAAACAAAAAAAGAGAGGAACCCGACAGATGAAGAGAACCCAACAATCAGTTCAACAAAGGAACACCGACATAATTTCAGTTCAACCCAACGATTTAGAACCGATAGTCAGTTACATCTCACAAAAAGTGGATCTGACTTTCCACGTCAGATAAATCACTGAAGTTTTATATTTAGCTTCTTGATTTGTTTTAAATCCATTATGTGTGGAGAAAGCAATGTAATTATTATTATTTTAATCATTTCAACTATTTTAAAACATGCAAACTAAAGGATCAAGGTCAAGTTGTATACCTTGGATCAAGAGTTAACATTGTAATGTGTGACTCTAGAATAGGTCAAATACTTGTATAAATAGATGTTCAATCTATTGTGAACATGTTGTTCTATGATGATTGTAGCCACTGAGAGCATCTAAGGATCAGACAAGAGAATTCATGCAGAAGGACAAAAAAGGATCAATTCAGTTTCAAGAACAGAACATAGGCTGCCGATGAACAAGAAAAGGTATTAATCAATCACTATAGGTGATATTCATATTATGAGAGCTTTAATGGATTTTTGATCAGAAATAATAGATTGCATACATTCAGGTCAAACATATTGTACTCATTTTAACAAGTGTAGTACACTTAAGAAATCCTTTCAAGAAAGGTTGACTTAACAGTCCTATTGTAAATCTCTTAACTGAGTGCACACTTCATTAGTTTTTCTAAAGCTCTTAACATAGTAGATCTTAATAGGTCTCCACTTTAATACTCCTAACAGGGTAGATCATCAGAAGTGATCAATTGTAAGCCTTTACCGACTCCCTTCCATTCTGCAGATAGTGAATTTTTGTGGGTGTCATCCGCACCGCAGTTTTTACTTCCTAACAAGAGTTTTCTGCGATATCATATCTTGTGTTATGTGTTTGTTACTTTCATGATTGTTTCTATGAATATTGTAAACAATTAAAGATTATGAATTAATATTACATACATAAGAAAGAACATCAGATATGATCGGTAATACAGTAAAGAATGATTACTAATGATGAAATGTGAAAGTATTAAAAGTTTTAGAGGTACTGATTCACCCGTCCCCTCTTAGTACTACTTCCCATTAATCCCAACACTAAGCCCTAATCCCCAAATCCCAACCCTATAACCATAAGCCCTAAATATTAAATCCTTTCACCCTTTCTTTCTTCCCCCTCTCACTCTCTCCCTCTCTTATCCATCTTCTTTCAACTCTTTCTCTTCTCCCATCTCTCATTATTTCCACCATCTCCCTACCACTTTAGTCATTCACTCTCTCTACCAATTGTACCATTGGCCTTGGCATATATAATGAGGAGATAGAGAGAGAGAGACTTGGTGATGCAAGAAAGGAAGAATATGAGAGACACAAAAACAATGAGAGAAATAAAGGAGTAAGATGAGATGGAGAGAGTCATAAACATAGAGGGAGTGAAAAACTGGGGAGAAAAAAGATAGAGGGGAAGAGAGAGATCCCTTGGGGGGAGAAAGAGGTGAAGATATTATATTTTTCCATTAGTATATGCAAAGGGAAAATAGTTTTTAAACCATCACCGAAAGATAGACTTTTAGTACAAACCAAAAGTAACAGATACAAAGGTCATTGAAAGTGCTAAGTCCAAGAGAAACCCAGCAATACAGATCACAAGAGAAACCCGACATATTTTGCATAGTTCAACCCAAAAATATTGAAGTGTAAACCAATAGAGAAGAAACAAAGGAACCCGATGGACAATTCAACAAAGGAACACCGACAAACTAACAACAGAGTGAACCGAGCATCAGACACCGAAAGTCAGTTAAATCCTGAGAAATGTGGATCTGACTTCCACGTCAGATAAAATAGTTATGTTTTATATTTAGCATTTTGATTTTATTTAAAACCATTTCTTGAGGGACAAGTAATTGTAATTTTTTTAATCAGTCTAACTAATTGAAAACATGCAAAATAGGAGATCAAGGTCAAGTTGTAAACCTTTTATCATAGAGTTATCTTTGTAATACATGAAACTAAAATAGGTCAATGTATTGTATAAATAGATGTGTAATCACTCATTTCAAAAAGTGTGTGGGGATGATAGAAGCCAAGGAGCACATCTATAATTTAGACTAAGAGTTTCAGGAAAGAACAACAAAGGATGAATTGGGTTATCAAGAACCAGATACAAGGCTACCGATCAACAGAGGTATTAATCAATCACATTAGGTGATACATTGTACATGTGAATTTAATGGATCTATAAATCAGCAATTAGATTGCATACACTTAGGTCACTGAATATTTTTGCTTACATTCTAACAAGTGTGGAAAATAGAAGAAATCCTTTCAAGAAAGGTGGATTTAACAGTCCTTATGTAAATCTCTTAACCGAGTGCACACTAAATAGTGTTGCTAAAGCTCTTAACAGAGTACACCTTAACCAGTCTCCACATAATACTCCTAACAATGTAGATCATCAGAAGTGATCAAGTTGTAAGCCTTAACCAACCCCTTCCATTCTGCAGATAGTGAAGCTTTGTGGATTTCATCTCCACCATAGTTTTTACCTTTTAACAGGAGTTTTATGCATTACCAAATCTTGTGTCAGGTGTCTATACATTTCATGAATGTTTCTATGAATGTTTTACATGCTTATTAAGTTAATGAATTGATATTGCATACACAAAGATAGAATAAT
This sequence comes from Thuja plicata, assembly GCA_018584345.1. Classification (NCBI taxonomy): domain Eukaryota; kingdom Viridiplantae; phylum Streptophyta; class Pinopsida; order Cupressales; family Cupressaceae; genus Thuja; species Thuja plicata. The sequence continues at coordinate 1,089,397 of MU227446.1, forward strand.
AAACATGGATGGTAATACAATTGATTACATAAAGGATTAAGGTTAACTGATAAAAGTTTTGAAGGTACTGATTCACCCCTCCCCTCTCAGTACACCATTCCATTATTTCCAACAAGAGGTGATATGTGTATTCAATGAGGAAGGGGGAGACATGAGGGAGAGAGGAAGAAAAAGGATAGATCTAGATAGTTGATATATGTTCATGTTAGGAGATTAGTTGTGGCCTTATAATGGAAAGTTTCATATTTACCATTTGGCCTAGGCCATATATGGCACACACTATATATAGAACATTTATACATATGGTATGCAACATATATGGCATATGCCTTTTTAACAACTTTGGGAAACACCAAGCCTAAGGCTTGGATTTTCCTTGGGCATCCAACCCAAAGGCTTGGACGATTCAAACATGCCCGAGATGTGTATTCTAGCAAACATAAAAAAATTATTTTTTCATCTATGCTCTCTATCAAGTTTTCACGTGGTTCAACAACAACAAAATCAGACAATGAGATGTTATACAAATCTTTGTTAGCATCTATCCATATATATATTTTTTAATTATGATTATGTTAAGATTTTCATCTTTAATTTATTTTATAAGTATGTGCGATATTTTTCAAACACCAATGAGTACTATATTGGACATATATTTTGAATCATTCACCAAATTTTGAAACAAGTTACTTTTTAAAAAACTAGACTCCATTCTACACACTTTGAAAAAATAGTTTTGATTTTCGATTAGTTTTTGTTGGTGTAATTAAATATTCCTAATCACACTTTACTTAAGTTTACTTAGGATAATGCATTGCATACTAATTTTTATATGAGACACTTAGGAGTTTGCATTTCAATTGACCATGTGGTGTAGCATAAATTCCACTTTAGGTGGTGATAGTTGTTATCTCATGTGTGAGATCCACCTTTAGTGCTCTTATCACATTATCATCCTCTCATTTTTGCACATGTTTGCACATACTTCATTGTACAATGGAGCATGGTCCACCTTTGGCAGACATGTGATTCCACCTTGTGTGAATGATAGGTTATCTCTTGCATCACTCCTAGTTATCATGCATTTCCTATATATTTAGGCACATCTACATTGTATTTCATTACCATTTGGTCATATCATTTTTTGATATATTTCTTGTGCTATCTATTGAGCTTCTAGATATTGGCATTTTTATTCTTTAACTTAGGAAAATTCTTATAGTTTTCAATGATTTCTAGGGGGAGCAGACTCAAATTTCATATTTTCACATGTGTCCACTTCAAGAATTTGTAAAAAATCATACGTTCACAAAAAAATTAACATGAAAATACGGAACACACTATCTGGTGTTAGCTAACTTCTCATTGGAGCGATTTAAAAAATTCAAAAAAAGTTAACCTTTTAGGAGCACACCAGACACTATGTTATGTTTTTTTACAAAAAAACATAGGACCACTTTTTGTGCTCCCACTTTTTTAGGGACTTAATCACCACCATTTTCAAAATAAATTAGTAGTCTAGAAACTAGATTCAAAGTACTACATTTCTTGTTCTTGTCGCATCTTCAAATTTTGAGTCTAAGTATCTTGAATTTCTCGTCGAAGTTCAGATTTTTTTGATTTTAGAAAAAATGTGGCATCTTATACCCCCTTTTTGGTTCCTCATCTTTGTGCACTTACCCTTAAATGAGTGCAATAATAATTTTATAAGTAACCAAGTTGTAAATTTTATTTTTGAATCAACATATGGTAGTGAATAACCAGTTTACACTCTTGAATAATATAAGTGGGCAAGGTCAACAAAAACTAGGATATTTAAATAATGATAAGTAATTTGCTTTTATATTTTATTCAATTACAAAGCTATGCTCGTCAAAGTTTACGCTCAATTAATAAACAAGGATATATACCAAATCTAGTTAATAACATAAATGACAATACCAATGGAATGCTTTCACTAGAAAAATAATTGATTTAAAATATCGTATATTGTATAAACATCATGGTAGCACAACACACGCGGAAGTATACCCTCTTGAATTGCATATAATTGTTGATATAATTCAAAAGGAGATTTAAAATAGATTTTTTTTTTTTCTATAAATGAGGATACCATGAGAAATAATATTTAATTTCAAGAGATTCTTGATATGTATACAAAGTCAAACTTCATTTTATCTAGAATAAGTACATGAATCAAAATATTCATAATATTTGTCCATATTGTTTTTAATTTAAAAATTTATCTTCAAATTCAATTGTTAAGGAGAATGTCTGATTAACTTTAAATGCATAGTTTAAAGTAAATTTTATTTAAAATAAGATTTATAAATAATTATAATATCATTATGATTCCATATTCTTTATACCAAGTCTATATTGAGTACAATATGAAGTAAAAAATAGTGTAAGTAATTTGGAATAAAGTGTACTCTAGTTTTAAAATTGAGCCATAAGTCTAAACCATTTGAAATAGTACCTCTCACATTATCATGTAGAAAAACAATATACAAAACTAGAAAGATACTCAAACATAGCGCTCTAAATATGAATCCATGGTTACGTATTTTATTTCTGGATAAATTTTGGTAGCTTCAACAGCATTGGGGCCAATTTCAAAGTTGTAAAGATCTCCTCTAAAGAAAATTTGGTAGAGATGACATCGTACAATCTTCTCTTCATATGATTTATCTGACATTAAATAGAAAAATGAGTTATGCAACCTTTAGTTATAAACAAAATATAAAAATAACAATTAAATATTCATAATCTCATAAAATTTCTCCTTTATTAGAAACTTAAATTAATGTCCCAAAGATTAAAAAAAATTGAGTTGCGCATCATATAATCTTCTCTTCATGTGTATATCTAACATTGAATACGAAATTGAGTTACGCTAAATTTAGTTATAAACATAAAAAATAAAAAATAACAATCAAACATTTATATTCTCATAAAACTTCTCCTTAACTAGAAAACCTAAGGGCCCGTTTGTTTCTTGGAATTGAGCTGGAATGGGAATTTCAGAATAGCGGAATTTCTAAATTTCATGTTTGTTTTTAAAAAATGAAAATGGAATAGGAATTTCTAAATTCTAATTTTAACCCAAAACGAGCATATGGACCTTCCATCTAAAAACTTGGAATTGGAAAACCAATTCCAATTCCAATTTTCGTATATCAAATTTGACAAAGTTTTCAAGTCCACATGTTGGTTGATAGTTATTTGATAAAGTTTTCAAGTCAACATTTTCGTTGATAGTTAGGGCTTTATTTTTTGCAAAGACTGAGAAAATAGAGGTTTGACACACAAAGTTTGGCCCTCATTTCAACAGAGTGTTGTTAGAAGTGGAAAAAGTGTCTGCATAACATAATTTGAGAATCTGAAGCCTCTATAGCAGTAGATGAATTTGGAGCCAAACGGTTCTAGCCATATTCCAAAAACCATTTTCCTGATTTAAAACTTCCTGAATTGGCAAATTCCAGTATTACAGAATTCCAACATTCTATAATTCTAGCAAACAAACGGACCTAAGTAATATCCCAAAGATAAAAAAAATAGTGTATGTGCATGTTAAGAAATATAATTTTCTTGAACTCAATGATGAATAGGGGAAGCTGAATGAATGAAAAAATGATATGTGCACTTTCTTAAGAGGATAATACATGCTAATGGTGAAGGAAATGAGCCGCTTACTAGCTTATCCATGCAAACTAAGAAAAAATCCTATTGCCTCTTTGATTACATTAAATGAGAGTGAAACCACATGGCTCAACCTCAAATATGATTGAAAGGGATTGAACATGCAAGGTGGATCAAGTAGTCCTTGTTTGAGTTGAAATAAACTATGCAAAAGATGTGAGTTGGATGCTAGATCTAGGGAAAAAGATGAGAAATTAAGGGTTTTTAACATACATAGAAAATCATAGAGTAAATATACAAACAAAAGTTACAAATCTAGAAAGAAGAGACAAAAAGGAACTTGTATTAAAAATATAGGCTAAAATTAGGAGGTCAATATCACTTGGGGTTCCCTTGACCTAGAAAGGCCAGATGCAGATCAAAATTGTATTTTTTCTATCACAATATAGTTCAAAATATTTCTCAAAAGTTTTGTTGGAAAAGTGAAGGTTCATATTGGATGGAGTGACGTCGATTTTTATTTTATTTAATCTATTAAATCTCAATCTATATATCTTTGTTTACTTCTCCTGATTCCAAATCCGCATCTTCTAATCTTGTCATTTGCACATGTAAAGGAAATAAATTGTTGGGTTTATGAGGGTTTTCCTAGGTCAAACCTTGGTTCTATAATTAACCATGAAATTGAATTTAAATCATACTATAATGGAGCGAAGGATAGATTTGAAATCAAATTTAAATGAAATTTTATACCTTCACGAGTCTCCCTTGGGTTGAAGTCTTCATGAAGAAGTTTATGTTGAATTATAGAGTTGACTTCACAATAGGAAGATCATGGATGCCATCATAAATTCTTTAGATCTGAAACTTTACTTCTTTCTTCAATATCTTGATGATGCTTGATTTCTTTCTCAATTGAATATCATAGCAGACTTGATAATTGATATGTATGTTTGATAACTCAAATGAAGGGGGTTAGGGTTTCTTTTATACTTCTCCTCATGAAATGTATTCAAATTTTTTAATAAGGCTGGCATATAGGAGAAATTCCCACCCCTATAATCCAACCATTAGAGGGTCAAAATTGGGACTTTTTGTTGGGAAAATGATGCCCCTAGTGCCCTTGACCCAGGACAAGGGTGCCCCAAGTGCCCTTGACCCAGGACAAGGGTGCCCCAAGTGCCCTTGACCCAGGTTAATGGCACCCTAAGTGCCTTTGACTAGTCAATCAAGGTTGAGTTAAGAACCAATGACCAAGAAGGTGGTAAAGTTCCCAAAATTGAGCCGGCATGAGAAGTATCAAACATGATTAAGCATGGGATGCAAGAAATGCTAAATTGAGGCCTAGGTGAGAATGAAATTGTGTACAAATATAGTTTATGATGCTACATACAAATAGATATATTTTCTACAAAGTATAGATTTAATATTTTCTTAGGATTAATTCTATATTCTTTGATGTAACCCAATTCACAGAATTTAATTCCTTATTAATATTAAATCGAGAAACAATATAGAAACATAAGAAATGGGATTAAAATATTTTTTTATTTTAGTCTGTGAAGCATTCTCCTTACACGTTAAGAGGAAAACCTTACATCTCCTAGAATTCTATCTTAAAAAAACTAGTTAACTCAAACTTATTATTTTTAGTAGCCATTTTTTCATAAACTTATTGGCATGGCTATGCAACTTTCCATTTATTTGTACCTAACTAGAGAAGGACTAATTATCAATCTACTAAACTACTTACATGCACAAGTTTTATTTTAGATAAAATGAACATAATAGAAAAATCTTTAGAAAATTGGTAAAAGCCCAATTTGAGGCCTCATATGAAGGAATTTGGCCTTTACAAAGAGCCTAGCAGTAGTCTAATTGAATATATTTGATTGGTATATTTTTTTACTCTTTGAGATTCTTCTCCACATTAAATTTTGACCTAATAAGATTACCGAGTTGAAATTTATGACCTTTGTAAGCCACTACATTAGTTTCTTAGTGCTCCACACAATTGAATAATTTATAAAAACCCATTTATATGATCTTCTACGGTAGATAGGTTTTTCTTTGAGTTCTAAAATCTACAAAAATATAGTGTGTATAATCTAGAGGAAAAAATTCTCCCAACTTACTCTTCATGTTATTTCATATCCTAATTTTATCATTTCCTTTTCTAGTTCTTTCTTTCTGCAAATGGTCCCACCAAATCATTGCATGACCTTTTAACTTGGAACGTGCAAATTTTACCTTCTTTTACTTTGTCTTAGGCTTCTATGTCAATCTTATCCTAAAATGATATGATCATAAATAATCACATTTTACACAAAATAATTGAATGAACATGTAGAAATCATCTAATTACACACAAAGAAGAAATCACATACTCAAAATGAAGAGCATAATGGGAGTAACAAGTTTGAGAATCTCCATTGTTGCACCTTACTAGCTCTACACATACAACTAGTTGTCATAGATATTTCTCTATATTTTCAAGGATCATTCCAATTTATAAAATTTATTTATAGGCCTTGATCAAGGTACATGGGATAAGTTATATACTTCTACACTATAGTACATAAAGTCCCTAAAGATGCCCATGAAAACACCCAATCTAGATAGTCAATTTGTGTTATACGTAACACAATTGAAGGTTTATAGATAACATAACTGTAGTCATTCCAAAAATTTATACAAAGGGTGATATAATGTGTAATGGTATCTAATAGATATAGTTTGAAGAATGAAAGAAAAATTAGAATTCGTAAACCCAATTGATCAGGATGAAATTGGGAAATATTGAAATCTAATTTTTTCACTGTTTTCTATGTCTCAGTAAACTGCATTTTTGAAGGTCTTCGGGGAATTTATGGGACAATATCATCTGCGAAAGCGTAAACTTGGTTTCACTTCCTAGATTTGGGTCTACAGTTTTGGATTATCTTTCCAATGAAGTAAACGGTTCGCAAATCAGACCTAGGACTAGAAAGTTATGCCTTCTCCAAGTAGGCCTAAATTTTAATATAGTTTTTTGAAAATTTTGGTAGTTTTAATAAGTTTATTTGTAATAAATATTATGATGACTCTTCATTTCATTTCCAAGAGATTCTAGTGACTCTTGGGATCCTTCATTTTTTTATAAACTCCAATTTCGAATAGAATGGATCACTTTTTGGCTTGCAATTCTTTTGTTAGTCTTGTGGTTTTTATATTGAAATTGACAATACCGCAAGTATCAGACCAGGTATTGTAATTTAATTCATAATTCAAATTAGTGGTATCAGAGCGGGAACACTCCTTTATGCCAATTTACACAAGGTCCTCCTACCAAATATTAGGATCGGGTACACAAGATTTGTCACAATATCCACCTTTGAGGCGCACATAATCAAAGATGTCAGACGATAAAATTAAGCAGTTGGTGGAAGAGGCTTTAAATAAGCAACAAGAGGAGATGACGAGTCAATTTTCACTCCTACAGAATCAACAACCCTCTAAATTAAGAACAAAGTTTCATTGAAATACCCCTTTCAAAGTACAGGTAAATTTTGACATCCCCAATTTTGAAGGAAAAGTTGATGTTGAAGTTGTTGATAACTGGTTATCAAAATTGGATAGATATTTTTCTGTAAAAAATTTCTCAGATGCAGAAAAAATAATGTTTGCTCTCCTCAAAGCTGAAATCCATGTGAAATTAGCCTGGGAAGCCAAATTACAAAATAAAGAACGGGAATTATCTGATGAAAATGGCTTGGAAATATCTCTTGATAAGAAGCCCTCATGGGGCGAATTTGTGGAATACATAAAAGAAGAATACCTTCCAGAGGATGTCTATGAATAGAAATACATAGAATGGTAGCTACTTCGACAAAAAAGGTATCAGTCTGTGCAAGATTACACCAACACATTCCATTCACTTTCAACAAAAATTGGTATTGAGGATTCAGAGAAGCATCAAATTCTGAAATATCGCAATAGACTTCACAGGAATATTCAAACAAAGATGGAATTTTTGAATATTGAGACATTGGAAACTGCCTATAAGTATGCTACCAAAATTGAAGAGAAATCCAAGCAGAAAGGGAAGAGGGACTACTTTGCAAATAATAGGCCAAGCGTTGAAGGTGACAATAAATCTATAGGAAAATAGGTGACCAAGGAACCTCACTCAAACTCACCTAAGAACACATGGTGGGCTGCAAAAAAGACACAGACAAATATAGGGAAGTGGTGTGAGATGCATAAGTCCCCAACCCATAATACAAAGGATTGTTGAAGTATTAAAAATCTCATGACAAAAATACAAGGAGAGGATGTTGAATCTTAATCATCACCAATAGATACTTATGAGAAAAAGGAGAATGATTCTATCATAGAAGCAGACCCATATGCCACTGGATGTATGTGATGTCTTGCTGGGGAAACCTTACATGTATCAGAGGCATGGAATGTATGAATCCAGGCCACGTAGTGTTACAATCAAGCTCAGAGGGAAGAGGTATTGAATACCAGAGGTATGTCCAACACAAAAAACTTCTTTTATTAGTGCTAAACAATGTAAACGTTTGATTGCTCAAACTGGAGCTTTCATTTTGCTCATGGTTTTCCCTAAACAAACAAAGTTGGATTTTCTTAATACACATGCTAAGGTAGCCATAACAAAAAATCAACAAAATCAGATGGATAAAATTTGGAAAGAATATCATAGTGTGTTTAAATCATTGGTGAGAGTTCCAACACTGTCAAGTCAAGCACTCTATTGATTTAATCCCAAGCACACCACTACCACATGAGCCAATATATAGAAGGTCATTTTTGGAAAATGATGAAATCAAGAGACAAATTCAAGAGTTGATTTAGAAAGGACATATTCATCAAAGTGCTTCACCCTGTGGCAATCCAATTGTCCTTGCTAAAAAGAAAGATGGGACATGGAGACTTTGTATTGATTATAGAGAATTGAACAAAATAGTGTGAAAAATAGATATCCAATCCCTCAAATTGATGATTTGTTGGACCAAGTTAGGGGGCTAAGTTCTTTACAAAAATTGACTTGAAATCTGGATATCACCAAGTACCAATTGATCTAGCAGATGTGTGGAAGACTGCATTTAAATCTAAGGAAGGTTTGTTTGAATGGTTGGTTATGCCTTTTGGCCTAACAAATGCCCCAGCAACATTTATGAGGTTGATGAATGATGTTCTTATACCATTCATTGATTCTTTTGTGGTTGTTTATTTGGATGACATACTCATCTTTAGCAAGACTTGGTTTGAGCATTTGCAACATGTTGAACAAGTTCTTTCAACTCTGCAACAGCAGAAACTTTATACCAAGATTGAGAAGTGCTCTTTTGGTATGCAGAGTATTCAATAATTAGGGTATATCATTGATACTGAGGGTTTTCATGTTGACCCAGTAAAGATTCAAATAAACAGAGATTGACCATCTCCTAAAACTTTCACAGAGCTTTGCAGCTTCTTGGGCTTAGCCAACTTCTATCGCAAATTCATTTTTGGGTTCTCACATACATCATGGCCTTTCAATCGATCACTATGGGGTGGGGCACAAGCAAAATTTCAGTGGATAGAGGCAAAGAAAAAAGCATTTGAAGAGTTAAAGAAAAGACTATGTTCAGCACCAGTACTAGTCCTCCCAGATCTGCAACAATCATTCGAGATAGAAACTGATGCATCTGATTATGCTCTTGGCGCAGTACTCACGCAACATGGGCATCATGTTGCCTATCACAGTGAAATTTTTTCTGATAGAGTACATAGGTACCCCACCTATGACAAGGAGTTGTATGCTATTGTTCAGGCCTGCAAACAATGGAAACATTATATACTCGGAAAGGAAAATATTATACATACAGACCATAAACCTCTTCAATTCTTGCAAACATAAGGGAAGTTGCAAAATGATAGACATCAGAGGTGGTCAGCTTATCTACAACAATTTCACCTCAACATTTGTCATAAAAAAGGAAGCAGTAACAAAGTCGCAGATTGTTTGAGTAGGCCTCCAATTACAGGTTTTACAATGGTGTTGGATTCATGTGGTCATCAATCATCCACATGGGAACAACTATATGGTATTGAACCTGATTTTGCTAACATATATAGTAATTTAGTAGAAGGAAGGTGTGTCTCTGATTTTCACTTGCAGGATGGGTTACTTTGCCATGTTGGTCATAAATGTGTAGCCACTTAGGAATGAAAGAAAATGATATGGGAAGCTCACTACAGTCGTGTTGCAGGACATTTTGGTATTGGTAAGACTACTGCTATCCTTCAAAATTATTTCTATTGGCCAAAAATGAAGCATGATATAATTACATATATACAAGCTTGTGTAGCCTATGCAATTGCAAAGCCAACAAACCATAAGTTGGGTCTATACTTACCATTACCTATTCTTGATAAGCCATGGCAGTATGTTTTAAAGGATTTTATGTCTGGGCTTCCAAATACTAGACGAGGGCATGATTGTGTATATGTTGTGGTAGATAGGTTTTCTAAAATGGCTATCATGGTAGCATGTAAAAAGAGTATTTTTGCAAAAGAGACTGCCAAGTTATTTTTTGAACATATTTGGGTTCATTTTGGTTTGCCAAAAAATATTATTTCTAATAGGGATAGCAGGTTCATCAGCAAATTCTGGTCTGCACTATGGGCTAAAATGGACACAAAGTTGACAAATTCCACAACATTCCATCCCCAAACAAATGGGCAGACATAAGTGGTGAATGGAAAGATTATTCATATCTTACAGATGTATCATTCAAAACATCCTCGCACATGGGATGAAAGCTTACCCTATGTGCAATACAGCTACAATCGTGCACTCCATAGTACTACAGGGCATAGTCCATTTGAGGTTTTTCTTGGGTATCAACCATTGGCACCTATGGATGTAACACTGTCATTTTTACAATCTGATAGTCTATGGAATGCTGAAAATGAGGTAGATAAAGAAGAAAAATTCATTGATAACATTAGACACCTACAACAACAAGTTCAAGAGATTTTGGAGTAGAGTAATCAGAAGTATAAGGAAAGGCATGATAAACATAGAAATACTCATCACTTTCAGATTGGTGACAAGGTATGGTTACATCTTCAGAAAGAGTGCCTTCACAGACCAAACAAGAAGATTTTTCCTCTTCGTTATGGCCCATATACTATTGTGAAGCAAGTTGGTGAGAATGATTTTGAACTTAATTTGCCATCCTTCTTGGGCCTGCATCCAGTTTTCAATGTGGAATTGTTGAGACCCTATTTTCCTCCTTTGTTGGACATTTCCCAAGCTAATGAACGCATTCAAGCTGCAGAATTATCCACTACTGTTCCAGTTCAGTGTGACCATATTACTAAAGTCATTTTAAAGACTTTGAGAAATCAGAACATTCCTCTTTATCGGGTGGTTCGAGATGGTCAACATCCTCATCAAGGCAAGTGGTTATCTAAGGAACAAATTGAAGCACAATTTCCTCATTTGTTGCAATAGGTTAGTGCAATGGGGACCATTTCCTCTCAAGGGGGGAGGAATGATCAGGATGAAATTGGGAAATACTGAAATCTAATTTTTCAGTATTTTCTGTCTCAGTGTATAGTCAGAAAATGGAAGCACTTCCATGGTAGACTGGTTTATCCTTCCAAGTAGGTGGTTTGGGGTCATATCAAGCACCTTGAATGGGTTCTTGATGTTGACCTGGCTTTCCTCCTGTTCTGCCTCTCTTTACACTTCTTTCCATCCAATTTTCTACATCCTAGACTGCATATCTGAGATCTTGGACCTTAGGGTCAGGGTCGACCTTTTGGGTCTATGTCGACCTCGACCCTGACCTAGGTCAAGTTCAACCTCAACCCTGACCTAGGGTTCAAATCTCAGGGTCTCACAGTTTCCAAAGCGACAAATCCTAAATTATATTTAATATAGGTCCTCTTCTAGGGGCATGGGTCTAATTGGAATTTAATTCTCCTATGTCGGCCTTTCTAGAAGATTGTGCCCTAATTTCATATAAAAGGAAGCCTTTCTCTCTCATTTTCTCTGAGTCTTCCAAGTGCAAAAAAAATCTCTAACCAAGATTTTGTTCAAGCATCCATTGTTCTACATGTTTTCAAGCTCTCAAGGTGTTCAATTCTTCCTCTCAAGCATTGAATTCCTCCATTGAAGATCAAGGATTCAAGCTCTCAAGCCTTTGAAGGGATTTGGTTCAAACATTCAAGATTTATCATTCAATCCCTAGATCTAGCCATCATGATGGTGTGATCTTCCTTCAAGATCCTTTGTGCATCCTCAAGACTCTTTCATCATCTCTTCAAGGTGGATTCCAAGCATACAATCATGGAGGTTTATAGTTTCTAAAG